>VJOZ01022029.1:6199-20805 GCA_009801055.1 Stichopus horrens | reverse complement strand
ACGTATTATAATTCTGTGGTAGCGATATGTAAAAGGGAATAGGAGGTAGCACCTAAAACAATCATTCGACTAGTCCATCATTATTATACCAAACTATGTATCGCCGAAAATTAGACACGGGATTTACGGGTCTTTAAATTTCGTGTCTTAGACGCATTTTTATGGTTTCTGCGAAAAATTCGTACGTTTGGGAAGAATGATGTATAATGCCGGAGAAAAACAAAATACATTGCTCTTCCAAAGGTACATCGACACTTGTGTTTCTAGTTCTTAGTCTTTCGAGGGTATTCACCAACGTTCCTAGATCACGTCCAATTTTCCGCTGCACGGAATGGTCACATGCGGAGGACATGTATCCTTCAGATAAATTTTAAGTTTTACCTGAGAGAACCATTCCACAGGTAGATAACATGCTGCAGAATCAAGAATACAATAATGTTGCCCACCAAAAGTTTTGACTGCTGATCTATACCTTGATGAAGAAAAAGATCACACATCTACCTTGGTCGTTCGAAACGAGGAGTAATTACAACAGAGCGCAATTTTGAGGCGATAGTAACTGGCTGATATTGTCTCAGTCGATGGCATAGTACTGTACAGTGTACGTAGCAGGATAGGGGCGTCGTTTGATCTAACTACCACCAAAGCCCATTGGCCCGAACGGAAAACATATTTTGAATTTGTAAGTAAGAATTAATTACGGATTGTTATAATAAAAAAAATCTGGACGGTTCAGGAATATGAGAAACATCATCTGCCTGTTTTGTCATAGCGGAAATTCAACTTAACAGGCTTTACATGTGATAAAAAGGCGTTGCTGCACACAAGGTAAATTGACAAACAACACACATGATACTCTCAAATCGTATCATGAATCAACCGTGTGCAAAAGGGAACTAAAAAGCTTTTCATCTGCCAAGGGAAACTGTAGCAAACAATGTTGATTTCTTATTCCACATAAGTTGGCCACTTTCACTTTCAGCAAGTCTAGCTATTTTCTTTCATGACAACATCCTTCCTTTAAAGCACTGACATTTTCTTTTTCAACTTGACCAGGTATTGGCAATACCGTCCTTAAACCGCTCAATGAGTTGATACAGTTTGATTTGTGATGAGTATGAACGAAACCATTGCCAGCAAATACTTCCAATAAGATTCAATATTCATGAATTTATTCCTACAGTTTCTGAAAATGTGGGAAACATTTTATACATTATGGTAAAGTGTCTGGTCACAGTGATTTTGTTTAATTACCCTATCACTGTTTCTTCAGATGTGTGTCAGACGTTCTGAATTTCTTAGTTTGATTGTTTAACACCAACAAAAGTAACACTAAACAGGTGTTAGCAAAATATCATCAACTTTGTGAACCACCTAAATGAGTTCCTTTAGACCGAAATACAGGCATCTTCTCACTGTTTCCAACAAATTATTTATTTGATTCACTCAAGTAACCAATAAATCATTTTGCTTTTGATAAAATTGTCATACCATTACTTTCCCCATGTTATCATCACAATCATGTTATCATCACAATCATGCCAGTCTTTTCAAGGGGCACACATTCAGACACACATTATATAGATCATCCACAAAATCTAAGAAGGTGCAAACTGTCTACCAGGGTAGACCAATGTTTTGTAACTATTAAAAACACCACACAGTGGTTTCTTTTCTTCAGTATCATAATTCCTACGATAGGAACGGTCTTATCATAAATCAGTACAAGACCCTGTGGCTTTTCTCAAGAGAGAAGTAAAAGAACAGACAAAAAAAATGGAAAGAAAAGAAACAGCGAGATGATTGATGCACATCTAAGGAAAGCTGTTTCAAAGAAAGTACAGTTTTACTGTGGTCTGCTCATTTGACAAAACTGCAACACTTTTTAGTGCCAAGGGGGCCCCTGTGGACTAAGGAACATTATTTTATGAGGAATATAAATGGCTTGGTATCACTTCAATTATGGCAAACATTGTTTTGCCATTTGAAAACTTCTTTCAAGTTACAATCACTTTTGTTTGTTTCAGAGGCAGTTACATTGTCTATGTGGAAGATACAAATGACGACCAGTACCATCGATTATTTACTACAAAGAAAATGTAACAACATGAAACATGGGACCACCACCTNNGCAAACAAGCTCCTCACAAGAATTGTTAATGGAGGAGAATGAAACCCTTGGAATATCATTATGAAATACAAATCAGAAGTGAGCAGAACTGTGGATGAGCACCTCACCAAAGGTTCAAAATAAAAAAAAATTCAAAAATATTGTTTCTTTCCAAGTTATACACACAGGGAAGGGTGCTGCCATTTTTGCCTCAGGGGATCTTTGCCTCAGTTGACTTGAGTAAGTCCAATCACGATGTCAGATCACCCCTGACAGCAGGAATTTATACGTATTTCTTTGCCTCCTTTACCTGCATTTTCGATAAATGTCCATACACTTGGGCACATTTTGTGTTGAATTACTGACACGTATCACTCCATGATCAAATTATTAACATTTGATCTGACTCAGTGCAAAACCATTGAAACAATCTGATGCTAAATTAGAAAGAAAAACAAAAGCTTTGGATAACAAGTTGTCAGGTTAGGTCATCACAGTCTCAGAATGGCAGCATCCTGATCGATTTTTCTATGAACTTTCAAATCGCAATATCNNAAGTTCTGACTTTCATTCCCCTTTAGGAGCACATCTAGTTGGCTTAAAATGTTGTTGGCTTGTTAAGTTTCCTGTATTTTATCACTAACACCGATAATACAACCATCACAGATAGCTTGTGATATGGGCATCTGGCATCACTGATGGTCTGCTAAGTGAGCTGTAGAGATAGTCAGTGATAGTGGAGACAGGAAGATTCGGGAGCAATGAGGAAGCAATGAGGAAATTAAAAAATGCAATCTAGGATTCCTGAATCTTCCAGTCAACATTATCATTGACTAACCTTACAGCCAATGTTGGCTCAACAGTACATTCATAATTTTTTGTTGCTAGTATTGGTTGATGTTAAAGAATGTGGTGCTCCAATACTCTTAAATTAACACTTCAAATAAAGGGATGGGTGCTGTCAGATGACACCTAAAAAACTGACCACAAAATTACATTTGCTTTAGCACTCATTGTAAATTCCTCCACAAAACATGGCAGCTAAGTCAGATACCATCTATGAAAATTGGACCTTTCAAAACCACTGTACAGGAAGTCTCCTGTTCATGGGCATGTCTACGCTGCTGATCCAGGAGATACCTGCAGATGCTGTGAAAGGCACAGTGAATGTATCTTGACCAGGTTGGGAGACAGGCTGCTGTTACTCATCATTTGGTGATTGGATTTCTAAGAACAGAAGAGAGTAAAAGTCGATTAATTGATTTCGTGATTCCTCAGATACCAGGTTTTCCCAACATTCTGAATTTTAGATCAAACATGATAAGAAGCGAAAGGGTCTCGCAGGAGAAATCCACCAAAGTGTACCAATATGATGAGGGTCAAAAGTTCAGACCAACTTACACTTCTTCAATAATTAGGTTTTATTTGGATGGTTTCATCAATACGACGAATTATATGGAACTTTTAAATCAATGAAAAACAATAGAGAGCATCTGGTTTAATACCTCCATGCTAAGGTTTTCAGTATTGCAACAACTGTATTTCAGTTATCAGGTTTACAAGCTTTGCTGACATTGACCTCAATCTCCACTATCATGAAAGAGACAAAGGGTCACCTTCCTGTCAATCGCTATAGATGAAGCTGAGTGTGTGTGAAAAAGTCTCCTACCTTTGAGATATCAGGCTGCAAGGACTTTGATATCTTGCTGACTTCACGATCTTTGACAATCAAGAAGCACTTCTGATCGTTTACTTTCATATCAAGAGCTATCTACATCTCAAGTATAACATCTGAGAAAGTTTTATAAGCACGGCTTGTTGTCCGACTTTGACACCTGTTGACCTCACACTGGCACCCACATCACCCCACATTAAGGATCATCTACGCACCAAGGGGTTATTGATTTACCACATTCAATATTCAAGCTCTCATGTTTAGGTTTCACAAAAAAACACATAAAAACAATCACACGGATTTGTTTCATGAGCACCAAAAATATAGAATGAACTGTCTGCCAGGGAACTGTGCCCAACATTGCAGAAATTGTCAAACTTTCGATAGACATGTAACTTGTTGAAAGATGCATGATGGGGTATTACAATTCTGCAGCAGAATCACTTACATCAACTTTAGGAGCACAAATGTTGAAAGGTTAGATGACGACACATCTCCATTGCTTTGTACTTCTGACAATCATTGTCACAGCTGAATAACTCACGTCCAATGAATCCAATAGAAATAAACTTCACACAATCACTCAGGTCTTTACGGCCACTGATCCGAAATCCACTGCCAGTAGGGCAGTGGAAGTAATTTATTTAAAAACAAAACAAAATGTATGAAAGCTGTCAAAGTAACATCAAAACAAAATCAGTGACCATGCCACAAAATATTTAGCTGATACTTTTATGAATGTGGTAAGTATCGGTCAAATGTAACAGGAGATAAATGGAAAAAAAAAATCATCTTTTCAACAGATTTTGCATTGAAATATACAGAACACGCCTGGGATCCAAAGAGTTAGATAAAGTAAGTAATCCAACTTACGTGGTGAGGTTCTTTCCTCCCCCGCTTAGGACTATGTATGGTGTTTGCATTTCTTTCTGTTTCTCCTGCATCCTGGCTACTGTATGTAATGGGGTATCTGTTGAAGACATCTTCTTCATTGCCTGAAAAACAAAAATAAATAGCTTTGAAACATTCGTCTATCATTCAGTACTCACAAAAAAACCTGCTAGTTACAAAACAATATGTTAAACATTCTTTTCCTTCTGCATAAAGAAAAAGTTAGCTTTGTTGAGTAGACAGCAGAACAGGATTATCTGTGCAGTATTTCTTACAACATAATCATGTGAATCTTAAAACGGGGAGGGGTAGAGTCTACGTTCTAATACTTAATCACACAAAAAAGAAGGACAACTCTGTCCCTTCCATGAGTGCTCATGAATGTAATTTTTGTATTTATATAGAAAATAGAAATGTCCTTGCCCTTACCTCTTCCTCTAACAACTTTTTCAGTCTTTTCTCTGTCTTAAGTTTCCCAGACCCTTTTCCATGAAATCGGTGGGAGAGATGTCTGAAAGCCTGAATGGAGAATAATTGACTAGATTAGTCTTAACACAAAGAGGGACAAGGTCAATNNAAAAAAAATAAAAACAGAAAAGCAAATTAAATTTTCTCATCCTTTTTAACATACAGGTAAATGTACCCTGCAAGAATCTGGCAATATGCATCACTACTTGAAAAACTTAGAGAAAAGAAAGATACAAAATGCAAACAAAAAATATATATGTCAGGAACACCGAAGTAGTAAAGAAGGAAAAGAAAGTCTCTCTCCCATGCAAATCACTTTTAAAATTATTTCACGCTGGTAGCCAATTTCTTTGCATAAACAAAATATTTTTGTTTTCCTATGGTTTAATATATTTAACATATCTCTAACACAAACAAATTAAAATCAGTGCTTGGCATCCTATTAAAACCTGAAACACATTCTGATCGAGGAGGAAGGCTTGTTGCCAAGTCACAGACGACCTTCACATTCCTGTCTTTCTTTCTTCTGCTGTAGAAAATTCACTTCAAGATTTAATATTTGAATGAAGGTCTGCTTCATTATACTGACAAGTTTGAGTAAAAGTCTCAAACTCCTTTTTTTTTTTTTTTTTCCTTTTCTTTGGATATTTCTGTTGTATTAAACAGTTGGACATACACAGGAGATAACTTTCAGCTGAAATACCGCACCCGGTGTCAGTTTCTTTCTATACATTCACGGTTAGACAGGTTTAATCAAACATCATCAGTAGTCCAAAGAATGCTTCTGTGATAAGCCATCCTAACATGACGTGGCTATTTTCAATTTCTGACGAAGGTCTGTGTTTATCATGACCGACTTCCATCAGGTCTCCTAAATTTAAATTTTATGAGCAGTTTAATCTTTACCACATGCCTGTGTACTGTAACTAGTGGATTAGTTTCTCTCTCAGACTGATAACTAATTTACATTTCCTTGTACATATGATGTAATTTGCTTGGATTTATATTACCTCCTTCTGATTGAGTTCCCTGCCAGATTCATCGATGTAGGTTAATTTGAAGTCAGGTACGTAGCCATCCTTGTCTTTGAAATCCATTAGAGGTCCTCTATAACCTCTGTCATGTTTGTTATACTTGGCATCGATATCACTGAAAAAAAAAGAAGAAGTGGTAAATAAGGTAAACTGTTTTTATTTAACAGATTGTGTTGCATAAAACAACAATAGCATGAAACAACTTATAATCATCCACTGTCAATTCAACAAAGAAACACGTGCCAACAGTGACACCTTCCTGCATCTTTTCTTTGAGTTTATTAATCACAGCTAAATTTTATTTCAGAACAGCTTCATCCTTCACTTGCTCACTCTTTTTCATCACTTCATGTCTGAGATTCAAATGCAACCAACGCAATCAATTTATGAACCCAAAATAGCGATAGACAGCCAAAGGCCATTCAAACTTAATGAAACAGTCATTGCAGAGTAAGTTGGTAAGTGTAGACAAACAAATGAAAGGAAACAATCTGTCCACACAAATCTGAATCATCAAGGTATTGAAAACTTAGGAATGCACATTGTAGCTGTTGAGAGATTGGCAGAACAAACTGTTGATTACTGTGACACAGCAATTTGTATCAATTTTAGCGGTGTTACGATAAGTTTGTTAGAGGCTGAAGCCACTGACAAACTGGCAGGATAGGTTACATAACTTCACAGGTTGAAGCTACTGATAAACTGGCACAAAAAATTTAATAAGATGCAACTTTAAGGGTTGAAAATACAAACTGGCAGGACAAGTTATAGATATAACTTCACAGGTTGAAACTATGGATACAGAGTGGTATAAAGTTACTCAAAAACAAACACTTTTTGAGGCATTGACAGATTGAAAGCATGGCCCACTACAGCTTAACTGCTTGTAGCTATAATGCATTATGGATCTTTTTAATCCAACAAAGTACAGCATTGAGAATATAATAGATATACAACAAAATAGCTCAACAACTTGCACATGTTNNTTCCTGCATTTTCTAGGGAATCAATTTTCATGACCTTTCCAAGACTTATCACAGACCAAATCTACTTTTCATGTGCCAAATAAAGAATTTCCATGACATTCCTCTTGGTGCCTTACACAAACTTTTTAACTAGAACAGCAAACGCTAAGGCAACAAGAGGAAAAGCAAATGATTAAGTTTGATATTATAAGTGAGAATGCAATTTTTACACTACAAGTGAGAAAGAAACAATGTTACTTTGTGTAAATTTCCATGAATTTTCTTCAACTTTTCACAATTTACTTGAATTTCAAAGGTTTACACACCTTGAAACAATTTTCCAAACTTCATAACTTTTTCAGGTGGCCCATGAAGGTGGAACCCTAGTGCATGTATCACAGTAGGTTAAATAATTAGCAATAGAATCGATGTGACCCAAGAGAAGGTGTCTATTGAAAAATAATGCACATCGTAGCTCAATAAATTGTAAATGTATAGGGAATGTGAAGTACATGTCATTGTGAGTCAACAGACTGTAACAACAAATGTAGTGATACAATAAAGCATCAAGGCCACTACAAGCAAACAATTTGTAATGGCTGAGCTAAGGGAGAATAAATCATAGATCATCAAAAAGTGGATTTGATGAAATAAAGAGAATAAAACACTCTCCTCAACNNAGAGAATAAAACACTCTCCTCAACCAGCTGGTATTTACAGCACTGAGATAAGACTTCAGGTAAACAAAGGAAAACTGTTTGACATACTTATAGTTTTTGTCTTCAACGATGTAGTTCTGTGCCTCCATGTGCTTGTTTTTACTGGAGACTGTTCCTAGATTCTTGGAAGCCTCCACCTCCAGATAACCCTTTTTCACTGCTAACGACAGAGCTCCCATGCAACCTGGTCTGATATCTGGTTCTTCCTCAAGGACAGGGCCGACATCCTCCTACAGGATTAAATCAGTAATAAAAAATTTTGATTAGAGTACATTGAAGTAACATTACTCAAAATTGAGAAGAGTGGTATGAAAAGAAAACCCCAATGTGACTGCAACACAGGAACAGGACAACATATTAACATGTATATCGAAAGTGCCACAAATAAGGGGAAAGAGCAAATCAAGGGGGGGGGNNCAAGGGGGGTAGGGGGGAGGGGGGCTTTAATATTAGCTCTCTTGTATGTATATAGGCAAAGGAAAAGTGCAAAATCAAGGATTATCCCCCACTGAACATGGTGAGACCTTAGTCATAACCTTTCTATGGTACAAGTATGAAATGAAAATACAAGGGCATAGACAATGTAACACACATGAGGCAGTGCTACAGCAGCAAAAGGTATGAGGTGATACCAAATGCAAAAGTTATGCAAAAGTTATGAAATGATACCAAAAATGAAAAATGTACACTACAATCATTCAATAATTTAACAGATGTTGATGTCATAGTTTTGTTTGGACAACAGCAGAAATTACATTGCTTAAACTCAACAATTTAGAAGGGATATGTTGGCATGGATGGGATTTGATTCAATTTTCTTTTTTGGCCAATATCCAGCATTTCGTTTATTCTTCAGTGAATCCTCTACGTAATGTTGTAGGGGTTATAAGGGACTTTGGGCATACAGGTGATCAATAATCAACAGACAAGTAAGATGAAAAATAAGATGATAAGCACATATGAAAAAATATAAATAAACACAAATTTAGAAACAAAGACTTGCAGGGAATCAAAAGGAATAGGTGGCACCAAAGATGTACTCAAAAATGATGTTTCTAATTAAGAGGCAAAGGTTTTAAGAAGTCTTTCAACAATTTTTCTTCCGTTTGAATAANNGGCAAATTCTGACATCACGTTCCATTTTTCAAGTTTGCCCTTTATTTTTAGTGTGGCAAACAGTCATTGTATTTAGTCCGTATTCATGGCTGTGATGTCCAATTCACGAAACCGCAAATATAATGTTAAGAGACCTTCCTACTACAGTGGCAGGAGCATACTATTTACACTTAATGAAAGCAAAAGAGAAAGAACTTTACCAATGATACTAAACTATTGTACAACCTAACATGAACAATGAATGTTTGCTTCATATCTGCAGTACCATAAAATTATCAATAAGAATGTGAATACTAACTCATTATAAAAATGTATTTACAGCTTAACATAGCTCATAATCAACTGGACTGCAATACACACAATGATTCTAGGACAAAATGTGGAGAAAGCAATGTTAGAATTGCAGCTATCTTCAAACCTCTTTATTTTCATCTTCTTCATCTGGGTTGACCTGGTTCCAACCTTTGACCTCATCCATGACCTCTTCTTTGATTTCTTCATCTCTGTCGAAGTCCATTTCCTCCTCAGCATCTTCATTCCTGTTACCAGCAGCTCCTGTGTAAAGGAATAGATACCTATTATGGGATATACTTGGTTAATGCATGATTCATGCTTGGTTGTATTTTCAAAATGGTGGCCCTTTCCCCGACACAAAATTACAGATAGCAAATCAAGCCTTCCATCGAACAAAATATGTCACACCAAAGGGTGCAGCCTTGAGTTCCTCCACTTTGTTAAAACGTACCGTATGTGGGTATGTCACCTAATGCTCTGCAGAATTCTGAGGTTGAATGCAAGACTATTGATCCTTGTTTTGTACTTTCTTCATCCTCAACTTTGACAGTGGGCTCCTCCTTAATGGTAGCAACCACAGCTGCAACCTAGACAGAATGAAAGGAAAAAAGAGAAAAGTAGCATTATGAACACAGAAAATTCTGGAATCTAAATGATCTGCAATTGAAACAGCTGAAACCTAAATGACGTGATTGAAATAGCTGCAATCTGAGTACTTAGAATGAAAGAAAATGAAAAAAGAGTGGTATCTTGGATACAAAAAACCCTGTACAGCCTTAAAGCAGTCAAATAATAAAAACAAATTACAGTAGTATAACCAGAACACACAAATGCATTAGAGTTATGATGATTTCATTAGGAATCTGGCATACTGCAAAGACAAAAATGTGTAGCATTCTAGAATTTTGTAATATCACAATAATTTCTCATCTGGCCAATCACGACGAAACAAACACTACATAAACAATGGCATTGGCTGGCCTAAGATGATGACTAATAGGCATCATGAGTCACCATGCACACCAGCATATAAAATAAGAGACATGTCCAAGCTTCCTGTCCTGAGATTTCATGTGTACATGCTTTACAGAAAGTGATTCTTGTTGGACAAACAGCAATTTAATGGCCTTAACAAAAAAACTTTTGTACTGCATATACACACCTACATAAAACATAAAACATATGAGATCAGTGCAATCTTTCCTCCTGGAGATATATCATGTTTACAAAGTTTTTACAATCTGACCACTGTTGACCTCAAATAACCTTTGACTAGGAATACCAAAGGATTCTTGCACTCAGTGTGTACATCTACAGTTAATATCAGATATGACATCTGTACCAGCTTCCATTCTTGAGACAGTGTGTTCACCAGACTTTCGTGTTTACAAATTTACCCAATTTGACCTCTGTTGACAGCAAATGGCCTTTCATCTCTACCAAAAAATACAGTGCTTTTGCACTCAATGTGGCACACATACATGTCAAATATGAGATAGTTTCCCTTCCTAAGATATTGCATCTACAAGGTTCTCACAATTTGACCTGTGTTGACCACAAATGAAGGTTGACTTTCACCAAGAGCAACAGGATTCTTGCACTTACTCAAGTTTACTCACCCATCACAAATGAGCTCTATCCAGGCTTCCTTCTTCAGATAGCCTGTTTATAGGGTGTTCACAATTTGAGCCCTACTGACTCCAAATGACCTTTGACCTCTACCAAAAACAATGGGATTCTTGTACTCAGTGTGGTTCACCTGGGTACTGCCTATGATATTTATTGAAATATCATGTCTTCAAGGCATCACAAACATACATACATACATACATACATTCATACATACACATGCACACACACACACACACTCCAGTGTCATTGTCACAGTTTATTTGCAAGATAGACCATTCTAAATTTGCTTGATCCAGATCTGAGACTCTTCCCCTTTGATCATTGCTGTAGTTTTCCTTGCTAATTTGTCATGCACACTGTGATAGCTTTAAAGTACAATAACTGATAATTTTATCAAAGAATGAAACCTACCAGCAAAAAATGAGGAGAGAAATTTTGTTGCTTTCAGGATGTCCCTCTCAGGTTACATGTGCCTTGCTGAGTTTTGCACATGATTCAATGGCATCAACATACCTTGCTGGCATCATGTGTCTTGGAGGAAGTGGGGGGTCAAGGTCCTCAATTACTGGCAGCATATGGCAAACAGCCTGCAGAAAAGCCGCCTTTGATTCAAGCCACACATACAATTCTCCTTTATGATTCTTTCTCATTTGCTTGGTTGATCAATTAGTAAGAAACAAAGTTGTTTCCCATGACATCTCTGGTAGTTCCATGTTGAGATCACATGATGCTTTTATTTCCCTCTGCGACCATTTTTTCTAATCATAAATTTCTGATTTTCCACTATCAATGATAATTTTGAATTTTAGTCTCACCTGTTCTGCTACACTCTTAGCCTTTCTCTCTTTCTTTTGTTTTAGTTTCCTGGCTTTATGCAGTACATTCTGAAGTTCCTTCTCAGCATCATCTTCAATGGGTGGTCCCCAATCATCTTCCTGAACTTCTGGACCCTCAATTTTACCTGCAAAGAATGATGCAAATCAGAGTGGAAAGCACATTAATGTACCACCTTTGACAAAATGGGATGATGGTGAGGGTGAGTGTATGTCATAAACAGAGAGTCTCATGGCTAACACTTTCATGCGTGTAAGTTTGTCTCAATGAGTTTTGTCCATGATTGAACACTTTACAATATCACTTCCACTTGAAGGTCACTTGAAGGTCTGAGTAAAGACACATTACTTTATAATGAAAAGTTTGAACATGTTATTTCAAATCTGTGACAAATTTATTTGTTGCATCTCTCTTAACATGGCAAAACCTATTATTTCACTTTGACAAATTGTTGTACAATTTCAGTTTCTAAGAACAAAGCAACATCCATTGTTTCAATAAACTCAGTTCAAAATCTATCCATTTAACAGTTGAGTAATCTACTGAAGAGGTACATCAAAGTTTTCCAACAAGGGGTGAAGAGAGGTTACAGGCTTAAAACGTGTTGGTTTAATATCTCAGGAGTTTAAAAAGTATGTATTAAGTTTTGGCTATATCTTTCCACGCTACATGAATGAAGATTACTAACTTTGATCTGCATTTGGCATGTCAACATCCATATCTGTTACTTCATTGTTTGTAGCTGCAGACCCTCTGGCTGCCGCCTCTTCCTCGTTGATCTCGCCCTCCTCAACCTCTGACCTTCGTACCCTGATACAAACAAGGAGATGGAAATAAAAGCTCTTACAAGAAATGGTCACTATTCTCGAAAACAGTTGAATATAGAACATGGAGAGCTTAACCATTATTTTTTTGACATACCTTATACGTCATAAATGGTTTCATAAGATGACTCTTAAAAGACAGAGGAGGAGTCCAGGAAAAATTACCATCACCAAATTTACATCTCAAACTTTTGAGAATTCGTCATTGGGATGAAGCAAAATACCAATTGTTCACTGTTAAGTTGATGAAACGGCCCTTGGTAAGTCAATGATAGTTTACATTGCATGAACTTAGCCAGGAGACTGGCATAGTTGGATGGATGGGTTTTACTTATATTCTTGGAAAGAGAGTTCTTACTGAAAATAAAAAATATCACCCTGTGAATCGTTGTACTTTGATCCTTTTGATTTCATCATGTACAGCAACAGGGAACATTCTAGGGCAAATAGAATGTTGGTCATCAATCACTATCATCATTTTCCATCATCATCATTAGCATCATTCATTATTACCATCCTTATCATCTATCTCTTCATCATTATCACTCATCATAAATCATCATCATCATCATCACTGTTGTCATCACCAGTATCACCATCCATAATCATCTATTATCATTATCCATCATCGTTATTTATATTATCATCCATATCATCATCATTTTCAACCATCATCAACCCACTGACATAATTGTCATGCATCATCATCTTCTGCATCATCTTTCATCACCACTGTCATCACCATCATCATCCTCCATCATCACTCTATCATCATTGCCCATCACCATCATTAAATACCTGGATCCATGATCTTGTTTGCCCTTCGATTTACTCTGCATGGCAACCAGCTCGTCGACCAAGTTCTTTTTCTTGAGTCGTCTTTTCTTCTTCCTCGGTTTCTTGAATGAATCCATTTCCTGTGCTGTGTAGAACTCAGATGCCAGAGTGAGAGGTCCAGACTCCAGGGTTATCTGTAAGATATGTGTAAGCAGGATTTTGATGATAACTTTCTGATTGAATAGACCTAAAAGAGAATGAGTAGGTTAGTTCAAAATTGCAAAATATTGCCTGAGATTTACATTTGGCAAAAATAGTAAGAGGACATATACAGCACAGAACAGTCAACTAATACAGAGGTTTAACACTGTATATACAAATATACCAGACTGGATAAATTGCTTTGACTGTTGATAGGGGAAAGTGGAAGGCGGTTGACAAATGGTTAACTTTTAATACAAATACCAACATATGAATCAAACTCATTTTTGTTAAGTTACACATGTTTTTTATTCAAAGGTATCCTGTCTCCATGTACATATCAGTGTTGGGCTCCGTCTGACATTTTAGATTTTCTTCCCTTTCATAAACACTGAAGTTCAATCTAATAACTTTCAATATTTGCATTTTAATTTCATGATATTCAAAACTTAAAAGAGCAACAGTAAATCATGACTTACTACTGTACCTTCCCCTTCCCTAAAGGATGGGAAGGAAATAATTCAGATGATTCAACAACAAGGAGGAAAAAAATTAAGCACAACCTACATCATTTTGTTTTAAATCAATTAGATTTATTGCCACTCTTCCTATTAGTATTTGCTACATTTTATTTTCCTCTTATCATTGGACAGACTGATTGAGAATCTTCTTGCTTAGCTATTGCTAAGGGGATTGGTCGATAGATATTGATAATTCACAAAACATAGGAATATTTTTCTCTCTTCACTGGTAAAAACAATGACTCAATATCATTTTTGGTTTGTCAGTTACAGGTTTTTAAAGAGATAATTATGTTAACATGGTACAATGCATAATGGGGTACTGGTGATGTCACCAGACGTGACTACATGAACATCCTTTCCACTTCTTTACAATCTTGACTGTCGTAAAAGAAACATTTCGATAGAGTAAGAGATGTGACCTGATTTTCCACAATATTAAGTAATCTGTAATTTACATCTAACCTACATTTTAACTAGTGCTAAATTTCAAGCTTAATTGAGGGCTTCAAATCTCAAAGAAAAAAGACTTCTTGCAATAATTT
>VJOZ01022028.1:257-16182 GCA_009801055.1 Stichopus horrens | reverse complement strand
CACAATTGAGGAAAATCTGGCATTCTGTGGACTGTGGTATTTCATTAGGAAACTGGTAATAAAGTAGTCACAGATGTATATGAATGAAATATGTGTGTGATAGTTTTTGTGTTAACTTTTAGTTATGTACAGTATGTTTGCATGTATACACTGTGGTCAGCTTACACCTCATCCATTGAAGAGGGGTACTTTGCTATATTTTCTAGTGTGGAAGTGCTATATAATCTGCCCTATTCTTTCCTTTGTAAGTCATGTCAGAATGCTCTTATGTGAAATATTTCTATCGTGATAACTGAGATTTCTGAACAATCTTTGATTTAAGAAGTCTTGGCTGTAAACTATGTTTAGATTAAAAGTTGATGTAATATCAACATAATTGTTAACAATGAGGGATGCAGGAGACAAGTTGAAGTGTGAAAATGAACAAAAGGATAAAATTTAATACTATTCTTCTCACTTCACACTTCTTCTGCACATCCGTCCAATTGGATGACTAAACCTTGATCATGCACTGCACAAAGGGAACCTTGATCGTCCTTCTTATGTAGTAAAGTGACCTTACCTAACCTCGGCCCACTTAAATAAAAGACCACCAGATAGATTAAGTGAGGAAATGACTGCTTGCAGTAGCAGTGACATTACAGCCACCACTGGGCCACACCACAAGGCAAATCTGCCTGCCCTAAACAACTGAAGTACTATGGAGAAACTGTAATAATCGTAGTCACTAAATAAAAGTGGTGGCAAACATAAATCCACTGGGAGCAACTTAAAAGCAGCAGACATATAAAGGTCTGTGGGCAAAAAGAATCCACAAGAATTGAAATTCAAATTGCTAGTTAACCAGCTACGCCCAGTAAAGTTGAAGTCTGTGGCAACTACAGGCAATGAGCAGGATGTACTTTTTGCAGAAATCCCCCTCCCCTAAAAAAAAATCCAACAGGTAATAGTTGCTATATATATGTATGTGCTCTGCAGCAAAGTGGACACTTGCAACCAAGGTCTGCAGAACCTGACACCCTATTTGCATTTCAAAGACGACATATAGCTCAAAATGGTTAAAGTACTGTAGCATTAGGGTACTAAGGTGGGCTGCTACAAATTTGTGGCTCACAATGGTGTTTACTGCTTTTCCCTAGGACCTCACTGAACAGCCATTTGAGCAATGATTTTTTTCCCTTTTTAGACCTTGCCAGCACTGGTCATGAAGATTATGCGTGGCTCAGTGGCTCCTGTCTCTGACCGTTACAGCATCCATGTGCGGAAGCTGTTATCCAACATGCTCCAGCAAGACCCAGAGAAGCGACCTACCACTAATCAGGTGATGGCAGAGCCGATTATAGTGAAAACTCTTGCCCGCATCATTTTTGAGATGGGAAGAGTCAAGAATCCCCTGAGGTAAGTTGCATCAGATAATCCCAAACATAAGCAAGTGTCTCAGTGGCTCCAAACACCATAGCAAGATTGTCTTCTCTGTGTGATGAAATTAGACATGTTACCTTTCAAAAAGGATGACATAGATTTGTGAGTACAGAAGATTTCACAAGTGTCCAAGAGACCTCAAATGAACTATGTCTTCAGTATAGCCTGTTCCTAGAAATGTATGGAGCTGATTGAGTCTGCATTCAAAACCATGAATGGGAAGTAAGTACTGGAAAGTTGGAAGTGATCACTGTGAAGCTCATTCTAAAGTTGAACTTCACAAGTGGCCCAGATGTGAGCTTAGTGATCCCACCCGAAGTGACTGGTTCCCTTGCCTGGAGCTTAGACTAAAAGTTATCTAGCTACAACCCTGGACCTTACAGTAGCATAATTAATTAGAAAACAAATAAATGTTCCCCTTATGCAAGTTGAGGGGCACATGTGCATCCCTTTATGGAGGATAGAGGTGACTCTTCACAAATGAACATCAACAGCCACACTGTTGTGAACACACCGTCCTCTATATGTAATACACATATATGCTAATAATTACAATACTAGAACATAGTCAATGTAGTGCTTAATTAATGTTACCCATATACAGTATATAGCACCCCACACTATGTATTACCTAAGATTTACTCTCTAGTTGTATAGATCTGCTACAGTTTATGAACATTTTAATGCTAAAAACAATAAAGTATATAGTAACCTTTAATGAGGTGGTGGTTGCCCCAGCCACATTTGTAATTAAGTTGACAACAGTCTTGCCCAAGAATTTGCACAAGGTCTTGCTAGAATATATGTCTATTTCAGTCAAAGTTTGCGATGAAAGTGATACTTCCAGACTTAGATGGTGCAAGCACCAAGATTCTGGGGAACAATGGGGTGCATTAAAAAAACAGCATTTTATGATGTGTAAGTTTGTGAAGTGCCTGATTTGTGGAGAAATGCATTTTTAAATAAAGAATTTCCTGCCTTAAATAAGTCCTTGACATTTGGAAAATAAAATCAAGAATCCCTGAGTTATGAGCCTCGGGATGTATGCAAACCAGAATAATGCATTTTTGTTTGAAAATATCTCATATTAAAACTTGGTTACTTCATAGTCCAAAAACCCAGAGCCTACTAATGTCTCACAGCTTATGTTAATTGGTGGGTTGGCTTTTTACTGGTAAAAAGGAGATGTTCAATAGTAAAACTGAGATTTTATTTTGCCGATACGCATTGCACTTCAATGATTAGAGCATCGGACTGAGTATTCCTCATGGTACTGTTGGTTCTTCTCCGAGTAACCCTGCTTTGTTTATCATTGGTCGATGGTGTCTTCCTACCATTACTCCTGTTCTGCTCTTACTAATAAATTCTGGTTGCATCAGTAATGTTGAATTGCTGAAGTTTACAGTGTCTATTCCTGAAGTTTCCAGAAGAATTGTTCAGCAGCATACCCTCACTTAACCCCTTTCATGACTGTATAGGTCACAATAGAATCAATCAAACTTCACTTTATTTTTTTTTAACACAACAAAGCAATAAAGTTTGGACCGTAACAATTAACTCCTTAATTTTATGAGGAGTGTGATTTGAAGCACACCTAGAAAATCTAAAACTCAAGGCCTGCTAGAAGTATAGGGGCTTAGAATGTTGTTAAAAACACATGGCAGAGGACATTTTCAACATATGAATATCACTGATCTTGAGAATTCCCATCTGTGTGTAGCTTATTGGTAGGATAATGCCAATGTGAAAAGGTACAGGTTCTTAAGATTCTACTTTGAAGCACTTGAAGGGACTTGAGCAAGGAGGGTCAAGTCATACCATATATTTCTGCACCATAGGATAACTTGGATACAAGAAGTGAGTAGTATAGCTGGATTGCTGCAGGAGGAGTAAGCAAGGTTCTGAGTGTAAGGATGAGATAGAAAAAAACCTCAAGATGGTTATTAAAACACTAGAAATTGGTTTTTAATAGAACATTTCTATGTGGACAAGTTGTCCCATATGTCCTGTACTTTATGCTGATTTTTTACACAACTTGTCAATCTACCACAATCAGGTAAGATTCCTCACTTTGATATTTTTCCATATGACATAGAAGTGTTTGGACTGTAGAAACATAAGTGATATCAGCCTAATTGCATAACTATTACTTGCAGAGAAACATTTTTTCTTGTCTCATACATCACGGTGCATAATTAATTACGATATTTCCTAATTCATAAAACTTTCAAATTTGTTCTTTGTTTTTAAATAATTGTTATTAAAATTATGAAAACCCCCAAAAGAGCACATCATTTCTCTCTTTTGTGTAAGCTAGTGACAGTTTCCAGTCTCTGAAATGTCCTGTGCGTCACAGCACAAATAGCTCGGACCTGCCCTACATCAGATTCAGAAAAAAATCCTCATAATGAAATCAAACCACAATCCATTATTAGTGCATTCTGGTTTTAGTTGAACTTATCTTTTCTTTCTTCACTATTTTTGTGAGGGAGATGTAGAAGTGACATGGGAATGGAAATTGATCATTGAGAATAAAGTAAACAACTAAAATATGTATGACATATTGTTTGTGCTAAATGATTAATACAAAGATTACTCAGGTATGTAGCATAAACTTTATTGCATCCTGGAAAGAAAATGCAACAAAATACTAAAGTTGCAATGTGCAGGAACAGAGAGTGAGAAAACCCCACAAAAATAGAATTAATAGAATGGTAAAAGAAACACCAAACATGTCATAATTAAATATGAGACAAACTTAAGAAGACAGAAATTTCCAGAAGAAATAAAACAATTAAAAATATATACTAAAACATAAAAACACTGTAAAAGGGCCAAAATAGTTAATAGTAAGGAACAACAATCCCTGTGCACCTTAAAATAAAACTATTTATCAAATTTTATATTATAAATTCTGATGGCTGTACCTGTAAAAGAGACTTGTGATGATAAGCACATGAGCCACCGCTTACCTCATCCTACCACTTTGAGAGATTTTGCAATTGGTAAGCTGTTCATATAAATCATGTGTAGGATCATTCCACAAGGATTCCAACACTTTGCTGACATTCTTTTTAAGGTAAACAGTGATTACAGACCACAGATCCTCCCCTAATGCTCTACTCACCTGCTTAATTATTTTATCAAGAACTTTGCTAAGCACTTAAGTTTGTATGTATTACGCACTCAACATAAGGTGCAATTCCCAAACACTACAGAGAACAGAATTGTAAAAGGTGGCAAGAATATCATTCATGGCTAACAGTAAAAGGGTTAAATTTACAAATGTAATACAACCTACACTTATCCCACTTCTTAATATATCAAAGTGTCCATTCCATTTTAATAATCAATATCAATGCCTCAGAAAAACTTTAATTTGGCACTCTTTCATCTACCACAGTCCTTAATCAACACAGGTTCTGGAGTGACTTTGTGTTTTGTCTTCTAATCAATTATTATCTCCTTTGTTTTCTTTATAACATTCAATCCCAGAAAGTTTTCATCACAATATTTTTAACAAATTTGTTTATCTGATCAAGATGTGAACTGTCATTGTCATTTGGAATCATACCAATAATGCTGGTATCATCAGCTGACTGCTGACATGGGTAGAACAAGCATCAGATGTATGAATAGCAAAAATGATGCGGGACTAGCGTTCTGTATTAGGTTAGGTCTGGTCGTGTTATGACCTTTCGAGTGACGGATGTTGACGTTAAGCAACACAGAAAAAGTTCCAATTACCAAGGGTTACAGATAGGTACAGTACAGTAAGAGACAGCAGTTTGCTCGCGATCTCTATCTGTAATAGCTCAATGGTCAACCACAGTGTTCAGGTTAATAGTGTTTCCCAAGAAAGGAATTAAATAGTGATCTATGCAGGTAGAGTTTCCAAAGAGTCTCATTGAGTAGGTTGTTATTTTGGTCAGAGAGCCAGTAATGAGTGTTTAAGTTGGTACATCAGTGCCGTGTATTCAGAATAATACAGATTATTGGAT
Source organism: Stichopus horrens (assembly GCA_009801055.1). Classification (NCBI taxonomy): domain Eukaryota; kingdom Metazoa; phylum Echinodermata; class Holothuroidea; order Aspidochirotida; family Stichopodidae; genus Stichopus; species Stichopus horrens. Next base: position 10,759 of record VJOZ01022028.1, on the reverse strand, counting down.
GACCCTATTGTTCAACAGCCTAGGCTCTCAAACTTTGTTCCATATGGACAATGGTAAGTTTTGTTGGTAGTTACGAGCAATGCTAGCATTATTTTAGAAGACAATGTCACTATACAGGTGACTAATAAAGTTAAAAGTGAACATTAGATTGTAGATCTAAAGTCTTTGACCATGCAGTTAGAATATTTCCACTAGACCGCTACTAGTAACTCTGAAGATGCTATCTTCTACTTCTCAGAACAATGAGGCCTCCATCTGTTCATCCAGCTCACCAGAAAAGAAGAGTGAAGTCAAACAGTCCGAGGCCCAGCCTTACCAAAGGTGAGCCGATAAATAGACTTCCTTTATGGGTACTAACCACTATTACTTCACAAACTGTCATAATCTCCTTTCTGTCACAACAGATGAAATAGTGAGCTGAAAAGTCTTTTAAAACAGTGTCAAAGTTAGGGTTGGTTGGTACCAGCATGGGAGGTGTCATTAGAAGGAGATAGGACACTTTGAAGTCATGTGTACGGCCGCCAAGTTTACCCAGTTATCTATCTTTTGTATCGCACTTGAGATTTCTATAGGACTTAAAGATGATTAGAAGATAAATGCAATATGGTATCTGACGTCTGCTACAGTTACGGCACAAGTAAGGAGATTTCTGTACTGCAATAGCATTGCCAGTCGTCATGAGAAAAATAATTTTACTGTGTCGCTCAGTGTTGCGTATGAGAGTGCAACATCTATGTTGTATGTCAGAACACGACAAGTAATCTATGTCTGTCATATTTCAGGAAACTGCAGGAAATGTCACATCTAGTTGACAATATATTGGACTTCTACCTCTTCAGTTCATTTGTATGCGATAACTTGTTAACAGCAGGGACAAAGGTATTCATGTCAATTAAACAGTCGTTTCAAGTTTTGTGCCACCTTTTCTGAAAATGTTGGCGACTAAACACCTGGCTTCAAAGCATTTTTCTGACCGACCTTATTTTCTAAGGATAAGTTGACTTAAATGACAATACTAGGTTAATGATATTGAACTTGAATCTCCCAATAATGGAATGACATATCTTTGAACTAATTAAGCAGCTTATCTTCACTGGATTTGGTGGATCGTAAAGTATTAGCAGTATTTAAATTTTCTGTCCAATCTCCTAATGACACCTCCCTGCTGCCAGTAAGAACCAGTACTGGTACCTGTAAAGTCTGCCGTGCACACTGTAATTTCTAAAACATTAATTTGGAAAATGAGTTATAAATCGATCCACTCAAGCATATTCAAAATCACCCATCCACCTTCAATCTTTAGCAAGAATTGAAGTAAAATTATTCATGTTGTTAAACTTGTCCTTATTTCTTATGCACACTTGATATTTTTTTAATTATGAGAAAAGAAATGTTAAAATGTTTCCACAGCATTCTATGCTCCACCTATCCTACATTCCATATTAATTGCTCAAATATAAGCTAAGGTCTGCAAACACAGTCTGTCTGCAAAGTGACTTCAGATCGCATCAGTAGCTTCCATTTCTTCCGTCATTGAAAATGTTTACTCATAAAAGCAGAGAAATTCTGATAAACAAATTTACAGCAAAATATTGATGTACAAGCTGTTCAAATGTGAAAAGTTGACAAAATTGCGTAGGCCACTCCTAACGTTATACTAACTTCAGGCACCTACGTACTTTACATGCTTGATACAGAGTAATACTATTAAACACATAAAATAGTTAAAAAGTTATTTCCATATGTAAATATACTGCCTTTTTGTGATTATAAATTAATTTGATAAAGTTCTGGTACTTTTAATAGGCCTGTCATAAAGTTGGACCCTATTGAATCTTACTGATCACCGGGAATTATCATAGCTTGGAGCCATAGAAATAAATACACCAAAATGACATCGGGCAGGAAGCAACAAATGGAGGCACATGTAGTACATATGCATGGGGTGGAGTGGGACTGCTTTGCCTTTAAAACAGCACAAGGACACTGCTGTGTTGGACTCCATAAGTGTGTGCATAGCTAGCTTTTAGTTTACCTTTTTTTATGTGATGTTAAAGTACTGTAATTCGTGAAGATACTATTATTTTTTTTTGATAGTTTGCACTTAACCAAGTTTATTCTAGACCGCTCGGACTAAAAACATTTGTTGGATGGGTATCAGGGATCTAACTGGTACATGTAATATGACCAGGAACAGGACATTTTTGAATGTAAAAAGCCTTATTTACTTGTCATATCCTGTAGACCGATGTTTGGTGTGATCGAGTCTTGAAGTTTCATGTACGAAATAGCCTAATGTTAAGATTATTTAGCTGACTTTATTTGTGTTAGGTTCTGAGACTAGTTATAGGCTACAACAAACAGCAATGTCTTTTAGGATTTTTAAGTACTTGTTGGCAGCATCATATTTTTCGACCATTTTTGTGAGATTAGAAATGTTAGAATTAGCAGCACATTTCAAGGAAATTTTTGTTAATTTTTTTAAAAATGGTTTATGTTCCAATAAATTTAGTTGGTACCAGTTGGATTTGTAAAGGTACCTGGGTAGTACTGGTGATAGTAAAGAAAAATTTTAAATTGGTTACAAGTAGAACCCGTTGTAATAGGTAATACCATTACCAATTTGAGTACCACCCAACCCTAATCAAAGTATGATGTATTAGCTTCCCTTGCCCCTCCTAGTGAAATATATTTAATTGACTTCTGTCTGTATAAGGTCCCTCTCTCCCATCCTCCTGCACAAGTGAATTAACCTAATGTGATTACATCAGATATATTTCTCCAGTCCCTCATCTCTTCCTCATCTTGTATCAAATTCGACTGATCTGTCATGTGTACATCCTCTGTTTCTTTGCCTCCTCATATAATTTTTGGATGGTTTTCAATCTTTCATTTCTTGGGAACTGGTGTACTCATTTATATGTTGTGGTATGTTAGTGGTTTTTCCCCCCTTTTTGTTTTGGTGGGGGGGGGAATTAATCAATAAAGTGTGGGTGTTATTTCCCTAGATCTGAGAACGCTAGTCTGTGATCTCATATGGAAATGTTAAACACCATGTTAAATCTGGTGATTAAGCCTATGAGAATCTTTTGGTCAATCTGTTATCAGGTTCCGTATCCAGTGTGGTATTGGACAGTAGTAATGGTAGCACCATCATGAAGGCCCAACCGTTGTCAGTTGTCTATACCTGGGGCACAGGCATCAAACACCCTGTGGTCCTTCCCTTGCCAAACAGTGACATGGAAATAGAGGACATTGCCGTGGGTAGACTTCAGAGAGCAGGAGTAACTAAAAGTGGAAGACTGATAATCTGGGAGGTGAGTAGTTATTTGTGTTAGATGAACCTATTCTGAAAGCTGTTGTAAGATGCTCATATTAGACTTAAATAGTAGAATTAGTATCCATGGTAACAGCAGTGATTGCATTAGCAGCATCAATATTNNTAAATAATTGTGCTAGTAGTTGTAGTATTATTATCCTACTAGTTGTTTGCAATTGTAAAATTGTTAGTAGCAGTACTTGAAACAGTAGAAATGATTTAAAGCAGATAGTTGCAGTAGTAGCTGTCCAAGTAATTGCAGCTGTTGGATTGTAGTGTAGTAGTAACAGAAGTATTAGATAAACTGTATCAGTATTACAAAGAAACCACCCAATATTGGTATTCTGACGAGATAATAGCAATATATAACTGTATGTATAGAAGTTATTACTGCGAAATTTTGCACAACAGGTATACACAATATACAAATGCCTAAAGCTCTGCCTTTCAAGACTTATTCAAACTTGTGTGTTTTTCTTAGTACATTTATGACATTATTAATGTTCTTTTAGTGCAGAGAGCATACCTGCAATTAGATTTGTTACACTGAAAATCCTGGAAAGGAGATTGAACTCTCGGTCTTGATTGGACCCACTCCCACCCCTCATAAAACATGCAAGTAGGGTTAAAAGCAACCTGCCCCCTACGTGGGAAGTGTTTGGTAAGCTGGGTGATTTACGAAGCTTCTGTAAAGTCAAATAATACTAATAAATCGTACATAGGGCTGAAGGGTGGCCAGTTCAAGCTAAAATATAACAACCACACTAAATCCTTTAAGAGTAAAGGTTATCTAAGTACATATGGGGGCTACAAGACAACAAGACAGACTACTCTAGCGACTGGGATATTCTTAGAAAATCCAATACCTACATATGGGATTCTGGCATTTGTAACCTATGTCGTTTAGATGAGAAACCAGAAATCACCCCTTGACCAACATATTCAATAAACACACCAAATTAATTTCTGCTTGTCACCACTTGACCAATTGCAGTGGTCTCAAGGATGAGGTTTTGACATGGTGCCTTACCATTATTTTCCCTTTGGTAGTCATCCAACGTGAAGACAGAAGCAGTGATACCGGGAGCAATGGACCAACACTCAGAAATGTTTTTGCCCAGATTTCTAGAAGGACAATCTGCTGTGACAATAAAGCAAGTTTCATGTGGAGAACTATTCACTGCATGTTTAACAGGTAAATTGGACCACAACTTATACAGAGGTTCTTCTCTAAGCCATTATCAAACATCTTTGTAGCATGTAATAATGTACTTTATTATTCAAAAATAGTATGCAGGATTTCTGTACTTGAAAATATCAATGATTTTTCCAACAATATACGTGAGAAGAATGCCCTAGCCTGAATGAAAATATATCCTGCAAATATTTGTGGCAGGAGGAACTCAGGAATTGTATTTAACCTGAACGCGAAAAGTAAAATAAACAAAATACAGTTTTCTGTCACCACTTTTGACCAACCTGCCATTCTATAGATTTTTTTCTTTCATTAATTTCACACTCTCTCTTTCTCTCATAATACTGTAGACAGAGGCATTTTGATGACCTTTGGCAGTGGTGCCCATGGTTGTCTTGGACATGGTAACTTTCAAGATGTCTCCCAGGCCAAGATCGTGGAATCCTTGTTAGGATACGAGATATCCCACGTTGCGTGCGGGACGTCCCATGTCATGGCAGTCTCTAGCGAGGATGAAGTGTTTTCATGGGGAAGGGGTGACAATGGTAGGTCTTTGCCCATTGGTATCTGCTGCTGGCTGGTGTTGGCATCGTAGTGTTTTAGGCTGAGTGCCAGTGCTCTTAAATCCTCTTGTTGCAAGCCTCTCGAGGCTGTTCTGCCCAAGTTAAACTTGTCGCATTCACAGATAATAGTTGTTAGCTCAAGTTTTGTTCCCAATATTACTTAATAAAATTTTATAATCACTTTTTGTTTTCATTCATTTAGTAAGGTCTTCACAGCTGGAAATGCAATGAACAAATGTTTACAAATTTACTGGATTAAGAACCAGCTGTAAAGGGAAAAACACTTAAAAGTTGTTGTGGAATTGCTGAAGTAAGTCACTTAGCTTCAAAGTTCAATCAATAGTTTTCAAATCTTGCTGCCCGCACACCAGTGGACTGTTTGAGAGCTGTTTTTGCAAAACAATGTACTTGAGATAATTTATAACAGAGGCCATGATGGCATAAACTTAACAATTCGTCCTTGAGAACTGTGAAAATCATAAAAGTAATTGACTCTGTGCTGTTAAGTGTCCATAGTCTTATTAAATTTCCTGTTTTGATAGTGATGAGAGTTTAACTCAATATCTGAAGCAGGAATGCACCAAAGATGATGCCAGTTCACCTGCACAAAGTAGTTTTGCTTAATCAATGAACATTTGCTTGCATCTTTACTGCATGAATTGCTTGTAATTTCCATTGTTTCAAAATAATCCATTATAACTTCCTTTTTCAAATCTGGAAAGGGCGACTTGGTATCGGGCACTTGGAGTCTTTTTCTAGCCCACAGCCAGTGCCTGTGTCTGGTCACCATCAGTTTTCAGCAGTTGAGTGTGGCCTGGATTGCAGTGTCTTGATCACCAGTAGGAGGAAGCTCTTTGCCTGTGGTAATAATCGGTCAGTATCCTATTATCAAAAGACCCATCTACTCAAAGACTGGTTTCCATGGAGATTATATTTTCTGTGTGTAAATTCAACCAATTACCCAGCTGTAAAAGTTTCAGCAATTCACATATGCTTAGTGTACAAGAGTGAATGAAAAGTTCTTTCATATTTGTAACCTAAGAGAATCCTTCATTATTTCACGTTGCTTTTTTTTTTCTTTATTTTTGAGTATTTCAACAAAATCACATTGAAAACTAGATGTGAAATTCTCCTTTTATCTAAAATGTTAACACTGATGACATTTTTCTTCTTCGTGTTGGCAGTAATTTGACAGTTTGATTTCAAAATGTTAACTAAATTGACCTGAGATTCAGATAAATATTTCATTCGTTTAGATATTTTACGAAGAGTCTGTAAGGACAAATGACCAAACTCTTGTGGACAAAACTCTAATAACATTGACTAGCATTCACTCGTCTGTTGTGTATTAAAATAAGATCAGACAACTTTATTGTATCTGCAATCGAAATTGTACATCTGCAGTAAAACAATAAAATGTTAAAGTGCAAACCAGTGCAAAAAAGAGAAGCAAATTTGTGCATAAAAAGAAATGAGAAAGAGGGAAAGAAGGAATGTTGAAAAAACACATACAGCAAAAGTCAAAGCAAGCACACATAAAATGTAAAAGTAAAATACCCATCATCTAAAAGTAGAGGAATTGTGATAGTTAATGGCTGAGCATATGAAAGAACTACGGTAGCAGTCAGTATATGCAAGTCAGTGGGCTCGTTCTGCCACTGTGAACCGTGAACCTATCATTTATTTTACTGGAGAGAGGATGGCTTACATCAGTAAGCAGAATGGCTAACTTTTCACAAATACGTTTTTCATAGACTGAGCCTATAGATAGCAAGGTTCTGTGACGTATGTGGCTAGCCCTCTTAACAATGCTTTCAGTACATTTCAGATTTGTTTTCCCCATATCCCCACCCCAACAAGAGGTACAATAAGACCAAACACTTAAACTAAAACAGTCATAAAAGATGGCAAGTATATCTAGACTAACACTGAAGGAATTCAATTTACACAAACAATAGAAACTTGGTTTCAGATGCTTTTCAATATTCTCAGTATGTTTTCCCCAGTTTAATCCATTATCAATGACAAGAACCAATGTACTTATAATCGGTAACTTGCTCAACAGCTTTATCCCTAATATTTAACAGCCTAGTCAGGCATGAGCCTATGTTTTATTCTACAATCAATGATCATTTCATTAGTTCTTGAAATGTTAAGTTCTATGAAGACTTTCCCATTAGGTACCATTGCAATATGTATCACTACAAGAGGTATTAAAGTGATAATGTGTTGTGAACTTTGTGTGTATGTAAGAGTAGTTTACTGACCTCATAGCCAATTATACACAGCAAAGTTATCTGTACCAAATGAAAACAGATGTTTATTTGGTCTGGTAACTATCTGAATTGAATTTACTGCAGCAACATTTTTTTGGTGTTGTGACTATCAAAATTGAATCTACTGCCACAATATTTATTTGGTGTGGTAAATATCAGAATTGAATCTACTGTAGCAATGTTTATTTATTTGCAGCAACGTTTATTTGGTGTGGTAAATGTGGTGACAAACTGAATTGGTTAAAAACTAGCTCGATCCTCTTGGAGATACCTTGAGGTATCTTTCTTAATTTCCTTCATATAGCTAGCTTTCCATTTTGGTGAGCTATTAGTGAGGTTGACTTGCCCTCACTATGATGACCTTGGTCAGTGTCTGCTAAAGATCTCTTTTTACTTCAGTGGTGCTTTATCTTGCTAACTTCTTGATCTTTCAGCTTGTAGCAATCTTGGACGAGTAATGGTCTCCTTTAAATATGTGACAATTCAGTGAAGACTTTTGATTATTTTCAGTGTGTTCCAAGACTTTATTTGATTTCTTATTGAATCTTTTCCCTGACATTTGTAAGATGATGTTTCTCAGTCCAACATTTTATTAGTGTTTGGTGTCATCATCAACTTTGAAGAGACTTCTTTAGCTAGTTAATGCTGCTTTAAGTGAATTTGTTTAACCTGTAAAGTGAATTTTGCATTTTTGCAGTTACAACAAACTGGGACTAGATTATCACAATGGAGTAACCAGCTCTGTGGTTCAAGATTCTTCATCATTTTGTCCGGTTGTGTCTCCTCCATTTAATAATGTTGGCATCTGCAGTGTTGGTCTGGGAACATCTCATTCTGTTTACTTGTCAGGTAATTGCAGTTCCTTCTTTCACAAGCAGTCTAGGTAATGTACATATGGTGCAGACAATACTAAAAAGGCCCACGTACTGTGATAATCATAGAGAATTCTCCTTGCAACTTCTGACATCGATGAAACAAATCCAGTAATTGTCAAGTGTGTTTGTCTTTCTGGTGGATTCTCTCAAGGTCAAAGGTTCACTGCATCAAAGATTTTGACAATTAGAGGGTTCACTGGATCAAAGAATTACTTGGTCAAAGGTTCACCAGGTGAAAGATTTACTTGATCAAAGATTTACTAGCTCAAGTATGCTGTGAGGTGAGAGCATCCATCGGATTGATAAATACTCTCAGCAGAGAAGGTCCTTTAGATCGAAGGTGTACTAGATGGAAGGTGGATCTAGTAAATCTTTGAACTATCATACCAAAGGAATAAGAGAGTTTGAATAAAGCATCAGGATGCTCAAAGAGGCATTGGCTCAGTTCAGTTGTGCACTTTTCCTCTCAGTTAGGTCTGTGTGTGATAACCATGTTGGTGATTTTGATTTCAGATTCTGGCGATTGTTGGGTGCTAGGATCTAATCAGTATGGACAAATGGGATGTAGAGAGGATCAGGCAACTCCAAGATGTCCCTACAAACTGGCATTCCCCAGAAACTGCAGACTTACTCAAGTCTCCTGTGGTGACATGTTCACCATTGCAGTGGCAGATAGTGAGTTTGACATCATATTCTTTGGATAAAATGAAACACCTGTGTATGTTTTACTTTCTTGATTTCTTTGTGAATATGCTTTGATGAAGTATCTACACAGTAATGGCATCAGTGCATCGTAACTGTGGGGCAGGGGGGAGGGACTCATGTAGCATCCATCCTCACTTACATGTTAGTTTTAAATTGCAGGAAAACTAAGTCCATGGTTCTTATGCTCTTTCTCATGTGACCTATTTCAGACCAACCACTGTCGTTCATGACTTCACAGGTATGTAATATTCAGATAGGCTACCACAAAAAAAGATAGGCCTATACAGTATCACAACAAGATGAGGTGGGGAGGTTTGACAGAATTTGCTGTCTTGTTCCATTTAGTAATATCCTCAAAGCATATTTGTGTCCAATCAGTCAAAATTTCTCTCCAGTGGTGTCAAGTAGCCTCAGATAGGCAAGCAATTTGTCATTCAACAAATTAGCTGGACATTCTATGTAAGACTTTTCTTTGCTTTAGTGTGCATAATGTCCATTGTGAGAATTTGCAACTACAATAATGGCTATTTTTGTCCAGAAATCGTTGAGGATCAACACAGCTGCTCACAACCCTACAGAAAAAAGTCTGGCTATCCACTTTTGAATTGTCACCCACCATTTGAGAACTGCTGATCTAAGGAAAGTGCCACCATTGGTTTTCATGGAGCATACCAGAAAGTTTTTGGATGAAAATACTCCCTAGATTGCTGGAAATCACCTTCCTAGGCTCCACAGGCACCCTTTCACCCTTGCAGCACCCCTTCCCCCCTTGCCATACCCCTTCCCCCAAAAAAAATAACATAGGGGGCACTTGACCTCCCAGCCATGCTACTACTGATAATCAAACTCTGACAAAGCTAGTCTTAGCTTGGACATGTTTGATAGGATTTCTTTCATGAATCTGGAGTTTTTTATTCTTTGCTGAAGACAGGCAAGGAATCTATCACATGGTGATGGTGTGTATGTGTGTGTGTGTGAGGGTGTGTGCACGTGTGTGTGTGTGCATGTGTGTGTGTATATATATAACTCCTTGGCTTGTAAACATGATATCTCAAGAAGTGAACAGTGCTCAAACTTCAAAGTTGGTGTGTTGGTAATCCATCATGAGTATATGATCCCCACTGTGTTTCGTGTAGGTCAAGGTCATTTGAGGTCACCAGACCTTACATTAGGAAAACCTATCAAGGGAGATATCTCAGCAACTGAATGTTGCTACAACTTCAAACTCATACCACTGGTAGCATCCGACAAGAAGATGTCTGCTTTTTTTGTGGTAGTCAAAGGTCATGTGAGGTCAATAGTGGACATCGTTAGCAAACCTTGAAAACATGGTATATCAAGAAGGGAAAGGTGCTCGAACTTGAAACTTGGTGTGTCGGTAGTCCATTTTCAGTAGATGTTTGCTGTAATTTTTAATGAAAGCTAAAGGTCATTTAAAGCCTCCAGAGCTTAAAGTATGAAAACCGATGGAAGAGGAAATTAGGGTTTATTTTCACAATTTATTTCACAACAATTCCCCAGCAGTATCGTACAATGAGTTATAACTAACAAATATGATCAAGATTATCT
>VJOZ01022017.1:1344-14953 GCA_009801055.1 Stichopus horrens | reverse complement strand
TTATCATTAAAAATATTGAAAATATCTACAATTTTCAGCATGTCCATCAAATTACTGAACAATTCACACACAAGTTTCTATTTTAGAAAATGATAAACATGAGCCAATAGTCAAATTTGTGATGTCAAGGGATGGATTCACATGATATGCCTTGCATGTTATCCTATGTTTACTTAACCTTACTTCAAGGACAATTGAGAATTTTTTTATGACCTCAGGATTTTATTTTTGAAGTGCATATTGTCCTCTTTAAAGTGTATGTCTATGATGTGAATCCCAGTAGTTAACCAATGAAGAGGTTATATATGAAGAGGTTATACAGTATATATGCCTAAAAAAGAAATGTCACAGTACAGCAATCCATATGTAACACTGGTTTTGCATTTTCATCACTGTCATATATCTTAAAAATGTTATACAAACCAGGTTCAAATGGGTTGTCAGTCAGGGTTTCTCTCTGCAAGATCTGAATGAATCTTAATTTTAAAACTGACAAGTGCTTCACATATAGCATTGAGTGTAAGGTATCTCTTCCAGGGAAAAAGAAAATACTTAAATCACTTGGCTCAAACAATTACTGAAAGCAGCATTATATATCTGGCTGATACAGAAGTCATTCAATCCAGAAGCTGAGTCAAACTTCAGCTGGCAAAACTATGGCTGATAAAGCTACTTCATCAACATTAGGTGGTCACAGACTCTCAGTTCTATTTGTTCGTGTCATAAATTGCACTAATGAGATGACAAACAATAGAATGAAGCAATTAATCAATGAGTCGAAAGAAGACGATCGATCATTGGAAGTTGAAGAACAGCCACATCATTCAATCATACTTCACCTTTATTACCAGGTAGAAACTGAGAAAGTTGACTGTGACATGACTATGTGTGTACATAATGTACAATATATGAAGATTATTATTGGAACTGTCTGCAATTTACTCTTTTGGGGCTAAATTTCGCTTCTAGAGATTTGTAAGGGACCTGATGACTGGGAATTAAGGGGGCCGGGGAAGAGGGAAAAAAATTTACTGAAGGAAAAAAATCCTACTTGGAAACTTATTACAGCAACTTAACATGCCCTGATGAAATAAAGTGACACATACAGTACTACAGCATCTTTAACTCTTCAAGTGATAATATTCACTATGTGAACTCAGCAACTTCCATTGTGCACTGTACAAGTGCAACAGCCTTACATGACCTATGGTAAAAAAAGGAAAGGTACACCCACTTGTTTACAAACTGTTCCAGACCTCACTGCATAAGGTCTGGCCCAATTAAACCAACAGATTTGGCCTAATTACCATAGTCAATGGATATTGCAAACTCAAGTCAGTAATTGATTCCAAGGGCCGTGTCAGTTGGTTGGTACTGCACACTAACCATAGCGGCATAGCCCCTCTAAAAGTTAATCTTGGTCAGTTGCAAAAATATTGGCTGTTTGTGATATTTCTTTCAAAAGAGTGAACTGATGCATGATGTAAAGATCAATAGATGTAGAAGCAATCATAAAATATAAACACAATTCTCAGTATAGAATGGGGTTTATCTATATGCCTTCTGTAAAATATGCACTTGAATTCCCAGTTGACTGAGCTCAATTGGAATTTGCATATATGCTACCCATTGTAACCCTAATGACATCAAGTGAAACAGCAGTTTGATGGAATCAAGAAATGCTACACACAGTTCCTTTTGGCATGGGTCAATGATGACCCATTCCAGATTCACTTGAAGTTCAGAAAAGTTCAGTCTGCCTGGAAGAGGTTACAAACAAGTGAAAAAAGCAACAGCAATTGTTCAATTTCCTAAGAGTTTAACCACGAGAATTGTAGGTAATTATGCAGAATATTCCCAATAAAATTGCATGATGCACTACATACCATACTATAACCAACTAGATGCTTCTAAATGTGTCAACACTGTAATTTAAGCAAACCCTTCAGTCCCATGGCCTCTAGTGGCACTTTCTTCCTATCTGATAAACTTTTTCTTGTGCACTCTCTTTATAACATCAATTTTCGATAATGAGGTCCACCATTCTCTGAGAAACTACAGTATCATGTTCTCAAATTCTTGTTGGAGTTTACTGTGAAATATTAAAAGTACATTGAGTGGAATGTCAGGGCATTGATCTCTCAAAGAATTAAAAGACAGAATATGACCTTTAAGGAACATCACTGTAGAACACAATACAACATTTTGACCATTTAAGTGACTTTTTTTATTTAAGAATACATCATACAACTAGGAGCTTCTTTTTCCATGTGTGTGTACATTAAATTTCTTTTTTAGGCTTCTCACATATTAAATGCAAATGTGATCTATCCAAGAGGTAATGAGTATAAAATTAGCTAGGAAAAAATCTTTACATGTTATGGCAAACATTTCTCTTGTTGAGTAAAATAATATTCAGAGCTAACCTGAATGATTTAGTCTGGACTTGGGTGAAGTCAACACTAAGTCAGCTATTCAAAGGGACTTGCACTTGGTCTGGACTTGTACCACAACTGGGACTTTTCAGAGGGAGGGGGATCACTGGGTAGAAGTTAGAACTTTCAATGGGGGGTGGGGTAGGGTTATAACTTTTGATGAGGAAAGTAGAATGAGCTTAAGTCTCATTTTAGTGGAAATAGTGGGCAGTTGACTAAAGAGGCAGGTCTGGTTGCTAAGCCCCATAGCATGGATATGCCCTGAGCTTGGATCAACGGACTCAACTAAACCATATTTAATTTGGTGCACCACTTATATCTCTGGCTTTTGAAAGATTTATCTAACATTGGCATTTACATAGGAAAATCAGTTCAATTAGAAATGACAATTCTGAACAGGCCTGTTTTGCAGTGTCAATGGCCGCAAAATGTACAACTTTTCCACTCCAGAACATTCTATTAATTGGGGGCATTTTAATTGTCATCAGCATTGGCTAGTTGATCTTGTTCAAGTTAATGGTGAAATAATTAGTTTTACATTAACCGAAGTATGATTTTTCATGTACAAGAGTCAATTTGTCCTGCGCATCATACTGTACAGTACATATGAACATTTGGAAACATGGAAACTGTGTACAATTCTAATTTTCAGTTCAAAACCATTGCAAAGATCTGGTCTGGGCAGATTCTATCTAGCGATATTTCGACAAAGATCCGGCGAATCTGGTCTGGACGGACCTTAAAATTAAACTCTAGTGTATCCCTAGAAGACACACCAGTGTACTGCAATAATAACAAAACTTTGCTCAGTGTAAGGATTATTGTACTCACATTCTCTGAATAGCTACAAAAATGTAACAAAACAACACCTTCCCCACCCCCCTGAAAAAAAACCTTGCATATCCTTCTGGACTGTACATATTGCAATTGCCACCATTTTATCAAAAGTGTCTTAGTCACCATTTGTCGGTTTTAATCTACATTCCTTTCTGTAGTAGGAACTAAATTTCACGCTTAAATGATTCCACCACTTTCATGCCAATACCCACACTGTGTGGCTGTGTTACAAACGTGTGCACTTATTGTACGTCCAAAGTATTGCAAGGTTTCAGTTGTTACTGTAGGACTCAAATCAGAAGCAGCCCACTATTCCACAGATTGGATGCATCATCAGATAGAAATGGTACAGGAACAAACAAAAAGTTCAGATTTTAAAACAGTTCAGCTGTACAGTGTACAAATGTACAGTAGCATGCATGTACTGTACAGTGCACAATATAATTCTGTTTGGAATAATTATGTGCTGTTGATTCACACCATAGAACCGACTGAGTGCTTGTCATTTCCAGATGGCCCATTTTTTATAGCCATCAGGAAAACTTTAAAGGTGATAGCATCACAAGTTTTACTTTAATGCTAACAATATCTGTCACACCTACATGGCAGGGTTGCATTGCACGTATCCACAAGATACATGCAATGGTAGTAGGCTCCTTGCAAGACCAAAATCTTGGATCACCTTAATACAGTAATTATTTGCCAATTACTGGTACATACTCTAACACAAACAAAAAGCACACAACATCTTAGTTTGACCTTGTATTTTGAACAACGCTCTGCGGGTTGCACAAAAGTGACTATTAAACTCTTAAAAGGATGCTTTAAATTGCTGCACAGAGTGACAGTTTCATTGCAGTGTGCATCAAATTCAGGGCTTAATTCCTTCAGAACAATTTTGCATCAAATTCAGCAGAGTGTAGAGATATTAACAATTCAAAGAGCTACAAAATGTTTTCTTTTGGACATCCTTCAAATCGTCATTCATTGGTTCTATTAATACATGTCTGAATTTAGTATCGTTGCAAAGAGAAATGACCCATCACAATATCACATTTCCACACCCTTTAAGTTACCTTAAAGCTTTTTAAGTTATCTAGTTGTCCCATATTCCAAACCCTGGGGAAACTTCACAAACTTCACATTGAACCTCCTAAACAATTCCAGACCAAAATTCAATGGTACCTTTTTCACACTTGAGTCAGAGCAAATGGGAAATCCTTAGAATGCCCTTGAAAGGAAAGCCCAATCTTACTGTGGTAAGGGCAAGGATCAAACCCAAAGCCCCAGTTTAAAGCTCCATTGCCTCAAATGCCACCAACTACATCCACTTGGCTGGTACCAGTGTTGCAAATTTGTCAGTTCCAAATATTCTTTCTACTGATGTATACCTCAGACATAAAATTACTAGGAAACAAAACAATGCAAAACTATGAGCCAATTCAACTACACTACAAGCCTGTAACTTTTATTCATGGTGTAATCTGACCTCACACATAGCGTGAATCTGCAACGTGATTTACTGTACAGTGGGTGTTAATACAGAGCACCACCCTTAAATGTGAAACGCTGTTTACACACTGTGTGCACCATATGGGCAAACAACTGTGGTACACACCGCTACAAAACAAACACAGGATTTTCATAAAATCAAATTTCTTGTAAGATTCTCCTTCAATATGAAAATCAACAGCAGTAACAAAACTTTGAGCAGACAGCTGTTCAGGTGTGAATTAACATCATATATGTTTTGGGTTTACCAACTGAGTCAAAAAGTGACAACCACTATCTTTCATCAGTGTTTATCAAACAATTCAATTCTCTCCCCACAATTAAGGGGATTTAATAGTTTATGTGGTGCAAACATACTGTTAAGCACGATTACTAATGCAGTACCATATCTCCAGCTAGTGTTCACATTTTTTGGCACTGTGGATGAGAGTGCAGTCATTGTGGACAGGTAAGTGAGAAGAAAAGTAAATTCACACGTCATTCCACACAGTCACATATTTTTGTTTTTGTGTCCTTTTCTACAATTTTGTCATCACAATAGTTTCATTCAAAGATGATTTAACATGAAACAATATTTATTCTAATGTCTTACTTCACTTCACTGCTACAATACTGCAAATTAGTACAGAACAAAATCAACCACTCAGGGATGGGAATTCTCTCACAACATTATCAGCAAATTAATGCTCAAGATCACAAGCTTGTAGGATGCCTTTGCAAATTACTTTGGCTATTCGCCCACACAAATTTGTGCCAAAAAAACCCCAAATAATTGGCATGAGCGAGGTTTTAGTCAACCAGCGATCGTTCTTAGGCTTATGTTTTAATACGGTTGGGGGTCAGGTTCATGCAAATAATGGGGGTTATTTGCCTGTCATTCGCAGGTAATTCATAGGAATGGTTTCAACCTTCAAAGTATATGACAATCAGGACGTTCATGACCAATTTATGGCTCCATCATGGTGTACCGAACAGTGGCTAAGTACACAGCACTTGCAGGAGTCTATTAGCTAGAAAGTCACCAGCAAACAACTTTGCAAACAAATCTGAGGACAACTCCTTCCCCAATAAACCATTAAATCTTTACACCAGATGGATCAAGTTTGATGCAATTGACTTTCCCCCTCTCATTTCCCTGGCTGATTAGGCTTTCAATTCCTATCAGACATTTAATAAACACTACAACCCTCTCCACTCAGAATTTCATAAATCATACTCCACAAAGAGCCTTCGGGCAGTACAACCGGCATTATCATGGCTGCAGGCAATGTCAGATGCTATGTACACAGACGGCTGCATCAATCTCTCCTGAATTTAAAGGATGAGTCTCACATTCGGTATGACGTAAATCAAAGCTGCTTCAGAGTGCAGGTGCGGCAAAACTGTTCAAACAGCCAAAAGGCGTATTTTTGTGGAATGCAAACGTGGCTTAATATGGTAAAATTTCATGGTTCATGCACATTAGGGTCCTACGCAGGAGGCTGTGAGGCTGTGATTAGCACTGCCTACCACAGCCAAACATGTCTAAAATTGCTTGCTCGCTAATGAACAGAGCAACTTTAATATCTGGTACAGAACATGGTGTCATTACGTAAGCAATATAATACTCTTCAAATGCACGGTTTTTCTAATTTTTTTGTAGAAAACAAGTGGGGCAACTATGATTGTTTGATCACACGATGGAGGGTGCAAGGCAAATTTCAGCAAAATCACTGAATTCAGGGCATAAAAGAGCACACCCTGGTTTTCATACTTCACACCAGTGCCAGCAATGAAATCCTAACTTCAAGACCCTGATGAACTATGTATGGTGTACAGGGGGCTTCTGCACATTTCGTGGGATTTCTAGTCTCACGCACCAGGAAGTTAGAGTAACAGTTTAAAGTGACCTACAAAAGGTAAAGAAATCCATTTGAAAGTATGCAGAAACCATTAAGGTTCACTAGTCTTACAAAGTTTCACATTTTATCACAAACAATCTTCTTCCTAAGTAATATCATTTACCTGTTTTCCCTTCTTTCAAGCCGCCAAAATTTAATTCACCTCACCAATCACATTCATTTGATCTTGGTTGGTTTCAGCCGTAGAGCTTCAGTTTACTCCCTAGAATACTTCACTTGTCTATGCAGTGTAACCTACAGCACAGGTTAATGGATTCAATGCTGTTACAGCTAGGTACCAGCAACAATTTTAATAGTTGTCAATACAAATCATATGTATAAACTTACCTCATCAGTTAAGTATGATTACGGTACTTCGTGCATTTGAACATTCCAAGAAAGAGATGTATCTTCAATCACATATTGCTGTACCTTTCACTTCATTTTAGTGCAACTGCACACCATATTTTTCAAAGTACAGTATGTCAGCTCAAAATTTTCCTCATGATGGACAATCACTGTTTAATTTTCAAAACATTTTTTTTTCTTTTTCTCACATTGCTGAGCTCCCTTAGATGTTACTCCAAGCACTTGACAGTTAAACCCCTTAAACCTACCAGAGAAGATTAACTCCGACATAACACGTACCACCAACTCCTTTAAAACATCATTCTGTGCTTGGAGCAACTCCTGAACTTGTTTCAGCACAAGATTCTATATTACTTGGCAAATATGACTGAGATATATTAAATTAATTTCAATGTTCGCACACTATGCTGAAAGAATGGAGTGGTGTTTTTTCACACTCAATTACACACAAGATGATGAGCATCACCCGAGGGGGTAATATGAAAGAAAATTATCTACAGCATATATATACCAGCAGGGAAGATGGAATGCAAGGGACTAATGAACTCTGTACTGCACGTGAACTCAGTAAGAGCTACTGTACACCGAGGGTGACATTAAGGGGAGAATGTTTAAGTACTGTAGCTTTCTAAATAATAGTATTGGAGTGCATGCGCACACAGTATTGTAAGGTCAGCATCAACTGAGAGGAAACAAATCGTTTTTCAAATGAATGAAGGGTTTAAAAAAAATCTGCTGTATTATAGGTGTACCACCTACACGGTGAGGAATAGTAATTTTTAAAGCAAGGTTATGGTACAATTTAGCACACTGGACATACTATGAACACCTGTGTAATACACTCATGACTTTTAACTGTGTCCGTCAAAAGTTTTTGGGCAGAACAGAATCCAAAACTCATCTAGTTTGGAAATTTACGAGTGACAGAAACTTACNNAATTTAGTTTTCAAAATTTGCCTAGAAGTTTTTCAGATTCCTTGGGTATTTTGTTGCAAAAATCTGAGACAGCCCTCATGTTGCATGCACACAAACTCCTGCACAATTTTCCATTTGTGTAGCAATTTGACCATTTTGTGTAGCAAAATGAGATACGATATATACCTGCGTTCTGTAATTTTTTTTTAGTAAAAAATCTTTCATTTATTTCAAAAGGTATTTTCAATTGCTTTTATTATCATTGATTCAAAGAATCAAGCAGTCCTAAAATTCCCTAAAATCCTTTCAATCAAAAGCCTAACTCAATAAAGAAATAAATGCAAGGGTCTTAGTGGGTGCACTTAGTATCCACATCATCAGTAATGTGCCTTACTTACCCTCTCCTTGACAACCTTAATCTCAAAATATGTTGACAAATCATGCAGCAAAACACATTCCTTAATGAAGTGTTATTGGGGATTAGCAAGCTTACATTGTATCAATTCTCCACGCCTTGCTTCAATTCACACTTTTCATGAATATCATGTTTCCAAAGTTAGTGTATACAGTACAGTACATCACAGAGTACTGTATGTCAACATACTGTACTTCAGCTTCCACCTCATCTTTGAAACTATACTGACTGATTACAGTAACTGCAAGCAGTATAGAATTTGAACATATCAATTCCAGTATGTCACAGGGAAAAGTCATCCCATTTGGTACAAATTATAAAAATAGTGCCAAAAACAGTGACTGAATTGCTGAAGTTTTGAATTCCACACAAGGAACATGTCCTCTGACTTATGCAAGCCATTTCAAACAATATTTATTCATACTGACATTGTTGGGCAGAAGTTTGAACATATCAGACTGCCCATTGAGAAACATCAACAGTATGAATGAAAATGGGTTGAAATGGCTTTATAAATAGCTCATGAGACATGTTCCTTACCTGGCATTCCTCTAAAAGCTCATCTAATGTCTATACTCTTCTTACATCATTTGCCTAAATTTGAAGTATACACAGAATTTTCATTAACTGCGGAACTCACTGTACCACAGTGAATGTATGGTTATAATCTCACACATGTTGACTCCATGCTTGACATGATAACAATTATAGTCACATGTTGTTTATGCTGCAAAGTAATAATATTGACATTACAGATTAGTTGAATTTAATCCAAGACAAATTTAAGGGGCAACCAATACTACAAAGGCTTTCCTGCATGTTGTGCCACTGCAACAAGTATTGCGGTTGTATTGCTCAATGGGTTAGAATACAATTATTACTGTACATGTATACTAAGGATGACAACAAAATGAATTCAAATCGAGGGTATTTCAACGACACTGATTATGCTAAAAATTGCTGACTAATGCAAATGACTTGTTTCAGACAAATACATGAATAATATACGACCAGGACTCGCAATAGATCAAAGCAACAATTCCTTCCTTTTTTTTTTAAAGGTTTGCTTACATCTTATTAATTTTTGCATACATGTCACAGTCCTACTGTACATCTACAGACCATACTAACCTATCATTCTGTGAATCTACACAGACATGTGCAAGGCTACACCAGTACTGCAAATGCAACGAGTTAAGTGATGTGTTTTTTAATAATGATGTGCTGTAACAAAAACAGTTGATTCTTTTGATTTTGGAACTTTGCAGCTGGTAAAACTTACAGTAACACTTGCTGACAAAATTAAGCACATGACACATCACAGCGACAGCTGAACACACATCAAACTAGTCAACAGTGCTTTTGTATCATTACATAACATGTTAGGACTAACATGATGTAGCTGTTTTCCTGCCAAAACTTCTGAAAAGGTTTTGCAAAACAGTGATGTTTGTCTGTCAAAAGTGGATTGGACCTCTGCTACGACTTGGAAAGTAATTTCTTTGATATGTAACAAATAAATCAAACTGTTGACATCAAGGACAAAGTTTTAACCGGTATCAAGAGCTCAGAAATATGTACACAGCATATCCAGGAGGCAGCTGTGAGTTTACTGCATATAGTTTATCTTGTTCATATTTCAATATTAAAAGGCTCTGGCTATTCGCCTGACCAAATTCATGCGAATTAAATGAATTATTGGCACAAATGAAGGTTTAGCCAATTGGCAATTGTTTTTAGGTTGCACTGCAAGATACAATTTAGGCTCATGGAAATAATTTTCCCCTTTTTGTTAGTGCGAGTAGTTTCAACCAAAATAAAATGTATACTCTACTGAGACTGAAACATCGAACATTACACTGTAGTCACAAATATTTTCACCACATACTGTGCAGTACAGTATACCAAAATTCAAACAGAGCAAACCTTTAGTATATATGTTCATGATTCTGTTGAATTCATGTAAGTATTTGACCGGCATTTAAACTTGCCCCCTCAGAGGCTAAAATCTTGTTTCTCACTTGCTGATGAAAAGAACAGGTGTTTCGTCAGTGCACAGTTCCCAAATAATCTGTGAGCAGCATGCACTTGTGCCACAGACGGCACAGAGATTGACAAAGTTATGGACACCTGGCCAACTGAAAGGTCAAATACAGTAACTCCAAAGGAAATTTTCTTTTAATTTATTCACAGCTAATTTCAACTTGTCATTTCTGCTTCTCACTCGTAACTGATGGCTGATTGAACGCTGGTGACATTGCGGCAAGTTACAATTTTATATAAATTTCATCGCGACCATCCTCGTAAAGTCTTTAAAACAGTTCTCTAATCTTAAGTTCTGTGAGAATATTGCCTTTCACAAAGGGCTCTTCGACGTATAGTATATGGTACGGTCTTCTGGTCTCAGTTTTGTTGGCAAACACCGTCAAGAAAGTATATAGTGCCAGATACTATAGCCATAAATCGGAATAAAATCGTGGAGGCTTGTGAGCCGTAGCATTGGCTTCCTGCCCTGTCATTCACCATCTACCATTTCACTTGTGTAGGGTACTGTGCAGGTGAAACATTGCAAGATATTTGTGCATTTTATTATTTGGTATACAGCACTATTACTAATTTGTTCAACATACTGTGCATTTAGCATATCCCTCTATAATGGTATTCAATAGTCCAGGTTGATGCCACATATATGCTGGTGAACATTCAATTTAGAGAGCAATGTTTGTTTCCAATTACGCCAAATTTACAGATTTCTGTCATCCATACCCTCCACTCTAAACTTATCTTACAAAGTTTTACAATCATGCCACATATATTATCCTTATAAACTTGATTTATGGTACACACTCTGTTCACCAATGCATGTACACCATGTGCCCAATTCTATGTAATTAGAATGAATGAAACAATGAAATAAAACAATGAAAATAAGCTAATTCCACCAAATATAGGAAAGTCTGAGTACTAACTGAGATGCATCTCTGTGCCCAGTTTTGCCTCACCAGTTTGATACACCAACTGGTGTATACAGATCACATTTATGACACACATCACTGATGACAATATTTCATTACTTTGTAAATAACGTTGATTTCTTTCTTCTAAATCTGAATTAAATCAATTTGTAAAAACAAGGTCTGTTTCTATTTTCTGCATGTGCCACATTCTCTGTTAATATGTTTAAATTTGTGAGAAGCCATGTACAATGCAGTCTTCACTGGGTGCACTTTTAGAGTGTTCAATACAAACATGACTGGAACATTTGCTTTTTCAGGAGAGAAGTTTCCCAAGCAAAAATAAGAGCAAAGATGAGCTACCCATGGCACTTCTACCCAAATTAACCAAAAAATGTATATAATGCGCACAATCTACTAAGAAGTCTCCTTACAAACATAGGTCTGCTCCAGATTGGAAAGTTTGCAAACTGCGCAGGGGATTTTGACAGTTCATGAGTGTATTGATAAAGCAAACTTCTTCAATGAATTTGAACTGAGAGCAAACTGTTGAGTTAGGAAAATCTATCATCAGCAGGTCCACATCAAGACCTATAAATTAGTGGATGCCAGATTGGAAAGTTTGCTATTTTTTTGTTGCTGAAATCCCCTGCACAGAAATGAGAACAAAGATGAGCTCTCTATGTAAATTAAAAAATCTATGACCATTCATGCAATGTTAACAAAATTTAAGGTCACTTGCACCATCTACTACAAACAAACATTTAGGTTCTCCGAGCAGAAACTCAAGAGAAAAGAAACGTTTATCTGCATGCTCTTGAAGTGCCAATCGCCCCTTCAGTCTTGGGCTGGCAAACACTTCAATCTGTTGCTTGCTTCCCACCATACAGTAGGTCTACCACAAAACCTTTTTCGTCATCTCAGTTTGTTGTTTTTTGTGTATTGTGCTATGATTTCCGTAATTTTTCCCATTTCCACAAAACAGTAGGCCCCCTAGGCCTAAACTCTTTATCTTCAACCATTGATATACCCACACTGGAGGATGATCACTGTTTCTAGGGCCTGGCATCAATTAAATTCAAGTACCACACACTAAATATGATTCCTGAATACTTAACATCCACTAGGGGCTAGGCCTTCACTATACTTACGGGCACCAAACATGGCTAGGCCTAGGGCCCTAATAACTTTTACGTCTGGCTGGAACAAGTACTAACTGCAGTTAATGTTCATTGCTTGGATGGCCTGGACTCAATCACTCATGTAGCATAGACCAGCATGACTATGGCTATGAATGTCACACGAGTTAACGTAGGTGCCAAAATGTAATTCGTTCGGCCAAACAGCCCTTATGACAGTACTTTAAAACGCTGTAACGTTGTCCGTCACCAACGTTACAGATTATAGCCTACAGTGGTTGTTTTGGGACGTACAATTTGGAAACAAGGACTGGAGTCAGGACCTAAGCCACTAGGTAGGCCTATGTACTTTAAACTGAACTAAAATCACATAGAACTGATAAAGGTTCGGGCCTTTTCCTTGCCAAAAAAAACCTGTGTTAATATCAACGAGAAGAGTTTTTCCCATGGAATAAAAAAGGTAGGCCTAGTTCAAGGGAGTAGGCCCCTGGGATAGGTTTGCGGAAGACTTTTCTGTCCTACCTTCTTCACACTTGTATCTATCTCCTTTACGGAGGGGTACATGTACGACATTTGCTCGGTCGACATATTGCACTTATCCTCCTTCGATCAACTTCCTCAACACAAAACAAACTACTTGAGAGCAAACTAATGAAGCAGTTTTTGTTGTTCCAACGAGTCCCCAGCGATCAAATTAGCCTTCCGTTTTTTCAGGAGCGGAATTCTGTCTTCTTCCCTATTTGCGTGTATACCATTCCCTATATCAGTACGGTAAGATCCAAGGTCCGGTTCGGGTGATCACAACTAACAAGACTGCACTTTACACTGCATCAAATTTCTATCGAGCAACTGAGTCGAAATCAGACCAAAGAACTTCTAGCAAATCGACGTTCGAATATGACAACTCACGATCACCGTCCTGTCCACGCAGAAATACATATGATATTCGACTTGTTACAAGTCAGAAATGGAATACCTATCATTTCTATTTTTATGTATGCTATTCAGATTAAGAGATTCTTTTTGCCCTCTAATAATGGAAATACGTTCCATTTTGGTAAGCATCATATACTTGAGACAATTGGAATGATCAAATCATGTTTTGCAATGTAAACTTGATTTTATGGGTTCCCAACTCTGGCCTTGCAGTAG
>VJOZ01022002.1:29002-42109 GCA_009801055.1 Stichopus horrens | reverse complement strand
CTTAGGACCTCTCATGGGGTCCAGTGGCAAAGCCCCAGTGGGTTCATTATGAATATAATAGGGAATAAACATGTATTTGGCAGGTCACTTCAGTTGAGTGAATGGAATTGGGGAGCAAAGGTCCTGACTGGGTGAAATACCCCATGCCCCTCACCCCCATTGGTGCTGCCACTGGTTATACGTGACAGTGTAGTGCAGCTCCATGTGTAAGTAGGATGATCGACATGAGCAAACTGTTAGCTAGACTCTAAAATGAAAGCAAATGGGAAAATTTACTTATGAAGGTTGTTTAGTTGTCCTCTGGTGATTTGTGCTTAAAACATAGAAGCAACTCATTTTATACATCCACAGAAAAAAAAAANNGACTGTAAAGAAACCTTGTAAATTTATATTAAGAGAGGATGTTCTTACCAAAATTTACACTGTCAATTCAATTTTTTTTCAAGTATTATAAGCAGGATATAATGTTCATGGGTCATTTGAAGGCACAGAGGTGCATGGCAAAGTCTTGGTCACAACTGTTTAACCTGCACATTTTGTGTTCTGAAGGTGTGTTCTCGAGGCACTGAATCACTGGCACAGCATCTAAGTGAGAAAGGAGAAACCATTTACTAATTTCATGTTCCGTAGACATGTAGATGCATGAACTGAGAACACTTTTAGGTATAGACACCTGAAGTAAATTGACGAGCAATTTCTTATTCCCTGTGACTTACAGTGATAGTGTATGGCTCTCAATATGGCTTCCATTAATCTTGGTATGGTTATCTGTCAGAGTGTGATGTTTCCGTGAATACTGCTCCTCTGCAACACCCCCTCCATCTGCCTACATCATTATGAGTGACATTCATTGCACAGCTCTGATTCGAAATAAAAAAGCGGGGAGATATGCAGGGACGCTTCTCCCAACAAGTTTTCCATTTTGCATGTAGTGCAGGCCTTGAGTTTTAGATTATCCAGGAATGCTACAAATCGCACTTCTTGGGAAATGAAGGAGTGTGGTAGGTGTGCTGTTTTATAAAACCATTATAGATCTCCTGTTGTCCAATTTTTCTTCAGGGTGTCCAAAAAATCTCACTTCTCACATTGATTTGAGGGGGTGATGATGTGCGATTGCACTTGCACGCCTAAGAATTCAAGGCCTGATGGTGTGAATTATCAAGTTTATGAGGTTAATTGTTTATCACTGGTGACATTCAGTAATGACTAAGCTGACATTCTGCAAGTCATGTGTCATCAGTTAGCCTTGAGTGTGATTTATGTTCTTGTGTAACGCAATAGTCAGGGCTAATGGGAAGCTCACCCATTCAAGTTATCTGCAAACTTTTGCTCTTGAATTGGAAAACTGACCTGGAGAACAACATCACTGTAAACTGTACATAAATGGACTTGTACTTACAGTAACGGTTCTCTGTGTCACCTGTGGCCCCTCGCATCTATCTGAGATTCTTACATGATTGTTGTAACTTGAGTTATCTAGGTATTGTCCAGCCAGTTTTATGGCACGAGACTTGAAGACCATACGAGGATGAATATTTTTTTTTCTCAAAAAACTTGCACGCATCAGGAGGAGGGAGTTGTCTCTTGTTCAAAACATGTGGTACCTGGCTGCTGATATCCTTTCTGGGCATCCCACTTGAGGGATGTTTGTCCATGAAACAGGAGACGAAATAACAAACCCGGCTCACACCAAACAGCTTTTGTTTCAGTTCAATGACCAGATATGCATATTTGAAGCACACACACACACACACACAAAAAGCACACACAAGAAGCACATCTTAGGGGATAAAAGAAATAAAAACAAACGGAGACAGATAGGAGAATGAAAATGAAACTTATTACTTCCCACTGGCGTTCCTCCTGGGCTTGGGTCGTTTGGTTCCGTTTGTGTCATTTGTCTTTTGCAAGCGGATGGTAGCCAGAACCCCGCCAGAGAGCTTCTGTTGCCTCTAGCATTGAATATATTCTCAGTGGGTCTAATTAAAAAGAGTTTTATCAGGGAGGTGATTGCCAGGAGCCTGATTTGTCATCCATCTGGTGTTTTCTCGTATGGTATCATTTATGAGGGGCTCACAGAGATAAGATTATCTATGGCATGGGACACATGACCGTACAACTTTCTGATTTAAATTTCACTTTACCATACATCCAATCATAACCAATGTCAGTGATAATTTTAGGGCACCAGATCATTGAAAATATGTTAACATTATTCAAAATGATGCAGCTTTTATTTCGGCGAGTGTCTTGCTCTTGTCGTCTCTACATTCCATGCTTAACCATCGCTGAAAAACAAAATTTGTCCAAATGCTGCCAAGACCAGTCTTTGGAGTGGTGAATTTCAATATCATCCGATCGTGCTGAGGCAAAGGGGACTTAAATCGTGTACTGTCGCTGTGTCTGGATGTGAGTTGTCCTCTCTCCCGTTTTGCTGGTGACGTAGCTTGTGGTTTCCTGTTCATTAATTAAGTCAAGCACACTCTCTCTGCGTACCTCTGGCCACAATTGTTAGAGAACCTGGTTCCTGAGAAAATGAAGTGTTGTATTCTGGTTGTTTTACACTCCACTGCTCTATCCCTAGCCCTCAGCTCTCTGTGTAATCGATGCCCCTCATATTCACAGCACTACTTCTCACTTTGGAGAGGTATCCTCGAGATTGGTTCATCAAGTCTGAAGTGTTCAGGAAAGGCTACTGTCCTTGAATTGTTCTTCTTTTACTGATATTGCTTTGAGTGCCGCCCGAAGTAGCTTTGAGAAGTTGAGAAAACAATGTGATGATGCACTATTTCGTGCTTGCCATGAATCTGAGCCAACATATTTTTGTTTCTTCGGGGTATCTTTTGATTGTTATCCACATTCACTCAGAGCCAAAAGTCTATTTTGAATTGAAACCAGTCTTCATTGCGATCTTTACTTGAGCTGGATATATCAGGTGGTTTCTGGTGGTATTTTATCATCATCGTCACTTGCAGCTTTCGTCTGGTCTGATTCTCTTTTGGCGCTATACTATGTCGGAATTGTTATTTTGCGCTGGTGTGGTGCAAGTGCGTATGATGTCAAGGAGTATATATAGGTTGCTCTGAAATAATTGACCAGGAAGGATGATGTAGAGCGGGACCACCCAGCGTAATGTTGACAAGTCTGTAGGCCTTTGTTTTAGTGTCGTGCTGCAAAAGCTCTAAAAGAATTTCATAATTATCTCAATCTCCAAAAGCTGGCCGCCAGTTGTTAGGGCCAGTTCGTGCATTGGATTGTGCAGTGATGCTGATTCCAAAAGATTTGATGCTGATGAAAAATTGATGGTTTTGGGAGGATCTTTCAAGGGAAAGACCTTGCAGACTCTTGAAGGGTCCAAGGTTTGCACAGAAATTACTGTGGTTCATTGGTCAAAAGGAGAAACTGAAGAGGCTCAGTCCGAATTGAACAATGCCTGGAATGATGAGAAGAAAAAGGTTCATCCAACCTATTCCTGGAATCAGAAAGATTACATCACTTCAAGAATGTTGTGGCTGCCTGACACTATTGGCTGCAGTAGACCTGGGAGTGGTGCTGACACTATGAGCCTGTGGTAGACCAGGCAGTGATGCTGACACTATGAGCTGTAGTAGACCAGGGAGTGATGCTCACAGTATTGGCAGGCATACCAGGCAGTGATTCTGACACTATTGGTGCATTTGCTTACAAGTAACCAGTAGATGGAGACTGTTAGTGACTGTTTTTTCTTTATCATAGAACAGCTGGAAAGATGTTAGACTAATGTTAGGTTTGCAGTGTCCCCTCAAGAAGAGTAAATTACTGTGGCATGACTGCCAGATGTTCAGAAAGTGCCTGTTGAGATTTCCAGCACTGATTTTGAACAGTATCCCAAGTTTCCACCACCTCTCTCCATCTCCCTGTCTGTTTGCTTGCATCCTCCTGACCTCTTTGGCATTCTACAAGCTCAGCATTTTGCCAGCTTCATATGTCAGTATTCTCCAATGATCTGGTTGAGAATACATGTCCAAATACTTAAGCCACATATGTTGTAGTTGTCTTTTGTTTGTTTTTGTTCTGAGAGAGGGAGGAAGACCCAGATACGTGTGGTGGAGAAGATTTATATGCTGAACTTTTTGTCTTTATTCATCTTGGTGGAATAGCCTACAGCTAGCAGAGACTTAGAATAATTTTTCATTCTGTGAGGTAAATTTGCAGTTAATGATGGGATTCATTGATCTTGCCTTTGCATCCGAAGTCAGAGCGTTTCCTGCATCGAGAGATCCTTGCCCTCCCACTCCTTTCATTTGCATCTAACGATCTTGTTTGTGAAGTTTTACTCATATCTCCCCATTTCAACCCATTTCAAGGAGTTATTTGAAGAAAAACAAGGATTTGATGGTGTTTTGTTGGTTCAGCTCATTAATTAATCCCAGAGTTTGTCCCTTGCCTCCAAACAACAGAACCCATCAACCCTATCATCCAACCGAGGTCCTGAACAGGATGAAAGGAGATGGAAGAGGGATATTGATGGAAAAAGTAGCTGTGAAAGACCCACAATAGCTGGTGTATGTGGTAGGAATCTCTAAGGATTGCCTTTGTTGATGTTCTTGTACTACCAGGGAAATATTCAAACCCATTTGAAGAGCCAGTTTCTTCAACCTCGTACACTGGTTATTTTATCAGCTCTGTTGGTTTCTCAAGAATACGGTTTGAACCGAAGCAAACAGGGAATAAGCACTCAGACTTTACCAAGTACCTTGGTCCAAATAACTAGAAACTTTTCTTCTTTTTTTTCTCCCAATGTGAGGCGGGATACAGCTACATGTAGATAGCCTCGTACTCTGGCACAGCATGCAACAATCATGCAGTCTGACCATTCTTGATAGGTTCTGTGGGTGTCTTAAGAGCCCACTTTATGAGGATGCACTTGCTTTAGAACCAGGCCAGGTATTGCTCCTGGCCCATTTTGACCCACTGCACAAAGTTCTGATTGAGCTGCACATGTCCCAGTCTTGCAGTGCTGTTCTATTGACATGTCTGTGGTATTAGTTTCTTTCTTTTTGAGTCCTCTGTTGCAGTGCTATGTCAGAACTTTCACCCCTGCAAACACGATCATTGATTTTGTTGCCTTGTGGTGAGGGATATGTCTGTCTGTTGAAAGGGGAGAAACAATGGCCTCTCTTAGAAAGACAAGTTGCCCAGTTCTGATTTGGTCTATTGTTACTTTATGACTATATCCTTGGGTCTTAGTATTGATCCCTACTTACCCCCATCCAATAAAAATCAATCCTTTCTTACCAGGATTAAGTGGAAGGCTACTCTGCCAAGCGGGCATGTTGAGGAAAAAAAGAAAAGACAGAAAAGAGGAGTTTTAGTGATTTTCGATTTCTTTAAAGCTTGCTGTGCTTCTCTCTGCTATGAAAACACACAGTGACGAAAAAGACTGCAGTGTTCCCTTGACTGTTAAAGAAAGTGCTTCTGTATATAAATAAGCCTAAGCTACCCTAAAGGCTAACTAGATTTAGGGTCATGTTAAAGGGATTGGTTTGGTTTCTTGTCATTACTATTCAATGATACCTGAATAATGTGTGTCCACATCAGTACCATGAAAAAGAATCCTTGTGAAGGGCCGTAATGGGACGCCAAAATTGTCACCAGGGAACTGTAACTGAGTACATGTTTAGATTTGAACACTGTTTAGTAGATATTTTACTTTGGGAACCAGAGAGAATTTAGTGTGCATTCACTGCTCACTATAGGCCTTCAAACCAATCTACAGTGATGAGTCATGGTTAAAAAAAAAAAACATTCTCTACATTGCCAGTAAATAGTCTGCTGTACCTCTTTGCAGTCATACCATTCTAACTTTTGAACAATATTTTCAAGAAATGAGGAAAATATGTAGTAGCATGGTATTGATGTGTAACAAATAGTTTGTTGAGAATTGTTAGCCTTAGCAGTGGCATAGCAACATGCTTTTGAGTGGGGTGGGGGTGGGCAAACGTTGGATGAGAAACAAATTTATGCCCCCAAAAATGGCACCTAACCACACTGGGGAAGGAATTTGCCATGGGTTATACATTAGAGAATTACAGTCGGGTTTTGGTGAATTTTTAGGGGGGCAATACCCCCATCTGTGGTATGGGAACAAACCCCCCTTGTGCCCCAGTTCCTATGCCTATGACCCTTTGTACCTTTTTGTGTAAAGGTAATGCTTTCTCTCTGATATGCATCATCAGAATGGTGGATCTAGTTGCCCTTGTGTACAAAGCAAAGTCAGGCAATCATTGCTACATTTGATAACTACTTTAAAATGTTTAGAACAGTTTTGTTACACTAAAAGAGCCCAATGATGTCTCAAGTAACAAGACTACTACATTATAAACTGACTCCATTGCACCCTCGTTCTTATACAGCCATGCTTGACTCTACTGCTTCCTAATGCAGTAAGCTTCCCGACAATGTGTTGTCACTTTAGTTTCTTTAACTTTTGCTAGGATGGTACTGATAATCTCAGCTCCATTGATATCGTTGTTACTATTCACTTCAATGTTCTTTAATTTTATCTGTGCACCAGACAATCATTCGTTCAAACTGCATGAAGAATATTTCACAAGCTTTTTACCTGTCCAATTGGAGGTTTCATCTAGAATAATTAACGATTATCACGCAAATCTGATCCGATAATTGTCTTTGCCCAAGAGCGTTTGTCATATCGGTTCGTTTACTTGCTCTGCAAATTACTCAGATTGATATACATACAACCAGAGGGAAGGGGGAGACAGCCTTTAATGATTTACCCAGCTTTTTCAAAGGTATTCACTAACAAGAGCTCTGCCCACCCATTGGATGTGCAGGTTTTGGTTGTTTATAGAATTTGGAAGGACAGAAGGAGTCTCCTCCTCAGCAGGCCAGACTGTGTGATGAGTACATCGCATACATTGTTATTTGGAGTTGCTGTAGGCCTATAGTTTACTAATCCTCCTTTGTTGATTGGAAAGAAAGCTTGTATGGACTATTGTAGTATTGGATTACAGTGACACATGACCTTACAATATCTGGCATGTTTACCAAACTTCTGTCCATGATACACACAGGTGGAAACCACCAGAAACATACATCCTGCAAGGAGTGTGTTGACATATTGGCCTAATATTGAAAATATCAGCAAAAAAAAAAATAAAAATGCTGCAGGTTGACAGAAAATGCAGTGTAAATTATTTTTCCTTCCGCGTAAGCTCTTTTGACATGTGTGCTCTCCTGATGTATATGCTGGGCGTTGAATCTTCTGTGAAACAATCTGTAATCACATACGTTTCCACTCAGCAGTTTCGTTTGGTTATGTTTATGGTCACATTTTCATCATGGTTGTCCCGATCAGTTGTACCTTAATTCAACATATAGCAGGCTGAAGTCAATCTTTCCAAAATCTTGAACTTCCAACCATGTGAAATCATGGCGTGAGGAGCCCATCAATCTTGATAACATTGGCATGAAAGCACTTAGAAGAGATTATGATTGTACACAGTCAACTCACTGATGCTTCTGTTGTATCGCTACAGCCAACCTGTCCAAAAAAAAGTATTTCCCAAATAAAGTAGACGCTCACCCAAAAAAGAAATAATTCCTGTACTTGCTGTTGTTCTCTCCTCTTGTCCAATGTAATCACATAAATTCGTCCTTCCGCAGACACTTTTTTTTTTTGGCAGAATCCGGCATCTCTCCTGTCTGGTTAATAGGCAAACATACATCAGGTGTAAATTAGAAGAACGTGGTCGAAGAACTTGAGGGTTATGGTTGATTAATCACATAACGGTTGTTGTTCTTCTCCTCTTCAACCTTTGAGTGGCCTTCCCTTCAATTGATCACAAACTTCCAGTTGATTTCAGTGCATCGCCGTCAAAAGCCAACCATGTGCAAATACTCGCCGGGCTGCATGGCGACCATAAATTTGTACTTTTTGATGTCACCGTTTGGGGCTGCTGCTCTCAACTGCCATTTACGTTGATAATATACAACTCCCTGCCCTCGGAGGAAAAAAATGAGTGAAGGGGGAAAAAATAGGTTAAAAGAGGGCAAAATAAAAGTTGCTATAAGGTGTCATGAATGAGAGGACAACTAAGAAGGATAATCATAATAAAAAAAACAGGAATTATCTGTTTTGAACTGAAAACACCCAGAAGAAGAATAAGTTCAAACATTCGGGATTATTTTCAGTATAATTTAATCTAATGATATGACATACCTGCTCACCCAGTCCATAACATGATAACAGTTCATGCATTTCGTCAAGACATTTCTGCATACTGGACTCTATATTAAAATGTGTTTGGATTAGCCTTTGCAATTTGTGGCAAGACATAAGTATTTATACTCTCACTGTTTCCCTCCCCTTCAGGCTGATGGTGAAGATGAACTGAAGAAGAAGCAGCTCATGGAGCTAGCAATACTGAATGGAACATACAGGGATAATACAAATGCAACCAAAGCGCAGACAGCATTCACTGCTGCACCATTAGGTGAGTATCCATGGTAACATGGACTTCTTCATTTCAGCGTCGGATCGATGTTGGAGTTGGATCATCTCATGAAACTAAGATTTCCTGTTAAGGTAATATGCAGGATCCACCAGAGTAGATTATCAGATCCTTCTTGATGTAGTTTCAGAAACTTCATCAAGCCCCCCTTCCATCTGTGTCACCTTTTGAGACAAGTTTCCTCTGATGCCTCAGAAGGTCTGTCACTCATGTAAGGATATCTGCTTACTTTTGTTAGTTTTTGTATTTATCTGAAAGTTTTTCTTGGTTCCTTCCTGTTTAATTACATAAAGTTGTTAAGTTTTTGCCACTAGAAACAGGAACGGTAGTTGCAATAAAGACTGTACAGTCCTTACATACCTTCGCTGGGCACACTTGCTCTAAATCCTATGTAATTACACATATACATGAATCCGACACAGATTCAAGAACTGAAAGTACCTGATGATTGAATTTCACTTCGAATAAATTCCTTAATCGACCGAAGATAATAACCTTGCATATTCCTGATCAGTGGGGTCCAAACTGAGGGAAATTTTGAATGAAAACCTGTTTGCTTTCTGTCAAATTTCTAACGAAGGTATTGGCTGATTAAAGATGCAACTAAAGAGTTGACTTGTTTCTCTTATGTGAGTTAAAACGAAAAGGTTGTATTTGGTGAAAACAGAGAAGACAAAGGGCAACAGACAAGATCTGATGGTCGGCAAGTGGTATAAGAATTAACATCCGAAATGGCTAGAAGATGATATTACAGCTGCTGACTCACGGATGGCACTGTGGGTGTAGAGATGGTTTGACTGCTTCACCTTTCGATTGTGCAGCTGCAAGAGAGTTTTTTCCTTGATTTTTGTGCATGTGCCAGAAAGAAAAATGGCACCCAAAAAATAATTTTAGTTGAGCTCCTTCAGTTACAGGTTGTTCTTTTCTTAGCTGTCATTTGCACAATATATTTTTTTTTCAAACATTTAAGGGCTAGCCAAGGATACCTATGTGCATCATTGCAACACGGCTCTTGAAATTATTGTTTGTACCCGATCGAAAAAACTCGACCATGCATGTGCGAAGACTCGAGCCTCACTCAAGTGGTGGCTTGGAAAGCGTGAAGCAATTTGAATATGGTCTTCCGCTAAGGTTTGTTAGAGCAGCAAACTCCCGAGAGAATGAGTTCGGCTAATCCTCGCTGTTGAAGCGAGAGCGTTTTGTAATTAGGTAAATGCTCTCCGGGAAAACACAATAAAACAAACTTCCACCTTCAAAATTTTATGAGTTGATATTGATCATATTAAAATATTTAGCTTTGCTTGTGGTTCGTTTCTACTGTCTGTTTTGGTTGTGACAAGAAGCCTATGGATTTCGCAGCATCTGTTTTTGGCCTTTGGGATGTGATTGCAGATAAAACCTCACAGAGTACACCAAGGGCGACTGAATGAGCCAAACTTGTCAAACCAACGGGTTCTGTGTTCAGTAATCTTTTTCAGATGCATTTTTTTTACGATAAGAATCTTGTTCCTGATCAACTGTTTAAATGTGGCAGCTGCAGACATGAATATCAAATCCATTCTAGTTTCATCATACAGTACTTGCTGATCTATCAGTAGATTTCATTGACCCTCTGCCCCTGGAGACAGATTCGGTACAGTACAGCATCATCCATTCAAATGTAGATGTATTTTTTTTTTTTTTTTNNTTTTTTTTTTTTTTTTTTTAGGGGGTCAGCAGTAACACTCTGATCAAACAAAATGCCTTGAGCATGTTAGTTCATCCACCAGTTTTGGAAAGAAATGTCAAAGATTTCTCAAATACTGCTACCCACCCCTGCCATAGTGCTGTCGTAGGTAGCACAGTGCACAAAGAAATTGCCTACCTGAACACAAGTCAACCTATACACTGATCAAGGCTCAGACGTCCATAGGCACTTCTTCTCCAGTCAAACTTAACAGTTATGAGATAGTTCCATATAAAAAAAAAGTCAACACATACATGAAAGAAAACTGCCTCTCCATTATCCTTGTTTTTGATGTTTTTTCAATTGTTGATATCAGATGTAATTCATGGCACGAAAGTTACCAGAATATTTTACATATGTTTAGCTTAGCGGAATTGTCATCATAGTTTCTCTGTCAGTATCACATTTACTTATTTCTTTCTAAGTAGCATGCATAACCCAATAATTTTGCTCTGTGCTGTTAGGTGTGTACCTTATCTATGATTCATTTTAATTTGATTAGTTCTACCTTGTTTAAGGGAAACCTTAAGAGGTCCAAATGATTTACACACACCGCCCTCAAAAATAACAATGTTCATATCCAGCAGTGCAACTGAGTTAATATCAACAAAGTTATAACCACAGTCTTGATTTAATAGACTTTCACTGCCTGCTCAGGTTTCTAAATGGGTGTTCAAGTCAAGTAGTAAAAGGACCATAACGCTGGAGAGAACGATACTGTGATGACACTTAATGCATGTCCCTCTCTGTAAACAGAATATAGTGGCAGAAGTTTTAATAATATCAAAATCATATGAAGATATGATGCTTCAAGCAGGCCTTGTCCTGTATGATTTATGGCATCGTAAACAGATATGTGCGGTCGTGGATATTGTTTGTAATCTCAGGATGACATAATGGTATATGATGTAACCATTAAGAGGTTTTGTTGCTACTATGTAGTAATTATGATTGTTTTTTGTATTTCATGTCTTAATGAGAATCTACGTCTCCTTGATCCCTGAATTTCCACTCCACAGCAAGCACCCAAGTTGTAAGGCAGTTACCAGCCCCCAGCCAGCCCCCATGCAGTACTACCCCTTCACCATTGGGTAAGGAAAAAAAAAGGAGAATAGAAAAAGAAATATCCACAGATGTCATTATTATACCACGCAAAAAGTTGCTCTTTTTTAAAAAAGATTCAGCCACATAGAGTTGGAGGCTTCCCTCTTTACACTATGTGCTGGCGGTGTCGGGCTGTGCTTTGTGGTGGATGTTAGCAAGCTTCCTGCATTTTTTCGCCAAGTATTGTAGTTCGTTTTGCAACAGTTATTGGTTTTTTTTTTTCTTTTCAATCATCTTCATTGTCACTTTCTATTTACTTTCATTTTTTCCTCCATTCCCTGCAACCATCTTCAGTTTCAAAAAGAAAGTATTTGTAGTTTGACAACTTTCACAGCATCTTTTCTTTTCATTGGAGCCCCAATTTGTATACTTCCCCTCTTTATTCCTTTCGTTTATCTTTTGTTAATCATCAGACAGTTAACTACTCTTTTTACCATTTTGTATCCATTTTGCCACATTTCTCCATTTCCTGAATCACATTCACGTATTACGCACCCTTGCGAGCTTTGGAGTTCATCTAGGAATTTTTTTTCCAATTGAGATGGAAAACTTTCCATTTTGTTAAATTGCATCGGTGACAGAGTTAATCACGCTAAACAGATTGCTTACAGTGCATGCAGAGGGGGTGTGGATGCTTTGTCGTGTGTTTTGGGTTTGGGTAAAAGTTTTGAGGGATGCTGTCCCAAGGGGGGGGGAGGAGGAGGGAGGTAGAAGAGGAAGTGAAGAGGCAGGAAGGATGGATGAGCTCTTCAAGTTAATGTGTTTGTCAACCAAAAATAGAACTTAATGTCACACAAGAAATGAAAAGGTTCCTCACGTTGTGGAGAAACATGCAGTTTTAAGCAAATCTGTGTTCAACAGAAAGAACAATGTTGCCCATCATCTCCATAGTGACTATTTTGACTACAGTAGGTGATAACAGTCAGATCCAGACTCCAAATCGAAGTGACTTTGATGATGTATTTAGACACAGCTTTGCTATGGAACACTACATGATGATGTAAATACTTGCAATATTCATGTACAGTACACTGAAATGCCCCCTTAACATACTGTGTGTTGAGAAAACCTTAAGAAGGATATGTTCAAGCCTTCAAGCATTGCCACCAGAAAGTACAGGATTGTTCATTTTTGTGTGTGTGGGAGGGGAGAGGGGATGGAAAGGTATTGAAAAATAGGAGAAACAGTATTAGTTTCGAAGGAAGATGTAAAGTGGGAGCAAGAAAGTAAAAAGGAAAAGTGTATTGGTGAAGAGGTGACAGCGATTTGTTAAATAAGAAGAGGCAGGGAGTTGGAAATGATGAGGAAAGATAAGAGGTAGAGGAGGAGGATGGGGAAACATCCAAGGATAAGGCCAAGGTTACCACAGGATAACGGTAAGACAAAGGGTGTGGAGGTGGATGGGAGGTATGGTGACACTCTTTAAAGGACACATTAATTTGTCCGTATTTCCAGAAGTTATTTCTATGCTTTTTCTTATTTTGGGGGAGAGAGGTTTCTTATTTGGGGAGGGGGGAGAGAGGGGGCTGGGAGAAGAGTGAAATATTTCATCTTCCATAGTACATTCTTCATTGTAGCTCTTATTTCCATTTTATTATAGACTTGCCCCAAGTCTATCGTATTTGTCCTCTCCCAGTTATGGCAGCTAGTGCTATGGCAGCTAATGACAATATTGTAGAAATACCTGTGCTTGTACTGCATTATGTGTGGGGTATACTGGATTTTCAATTAGCAGGAACTGTAATAAGAGTGGTATACTCG
>VJOZ01022002.1:2250-28960 GCA_009801055.1 Stichopus horrens | reverse complement strand
CCTCCTTCAAACCTAAGTGAACCAGACACAGTGGTGACTGTTAGCTAGTACAGTCGATCTGTGGAAGATCTGCAGATTGTGACGATGGTGAAGAGATTGTAGTTCTCTTGGTGTCTGTTCACTTCAGTTTGAGGATGTCTTTACGTGCAGCACTCTTCCCAGTTGATGTGGTTGCATGGGTTTTTTTTTTCTCCCTCACTGGCAGTAGTTAGCATCTCCCAGGTGTGTGTGTGTGGGTGATGATTTATATCTGTTTCCTCTTTATAGAAAAGTTTAATCTTTAGCAGTGACAACTCAGCTCTGTCTTTGCCTGCTTACTTTGCCAATGATCAATTTTTGAAACATTCGAAGCATTGGCAAACGTTTCATAGTTTTATGTTGGCCACCAGGCCGTTTTGACCCATTGATGTTACGTCTGTAGTTTTTTACATGTCTTTGCCTTGCATTTCAATGTTTGTACCTCCATACAAGTCCCTCTTGTCATCCTGACAGATGGACCACTGGTATTGATTTTGTGTGTTCCTATCTGGATTTATTTTTCTATTTATTCTAAAGTTTAAAGAAAAATGTTGCCTTTCTTTGAAAATTAGAAACTCAAAGAGGGATTACATTGACAAATATGAAGAGCAAACTCTTGGGTGTCAGTGTGTAGCAGTTTTGGGCATTTGTAATGTCTTTCTCGGGAATTATTGATGAAAATGCTTACAAAAAGTTGCAAACATTTCGTTCGTTCAGGAATTTGGCCTGTTTGTGTAAAAAATTGCACCGCGATGCTGGATTAACTATTCCTTAGACAGGGTTGTAGCTAGAAAAGTTTTAGTGCTGAACTCTAAGCAAGGAACCACTTCTGGAAGGGTTGAGAGATCCATATCAGGAGCAGGGGCCCGGTCTTCTAAGCAGTCTTACGGGAAAGTACTTGTAAGGAGCGACTTCTCCCACCATATTTACTACATTTTGTGAAGTTAGTGCTGGATGGTATAAGGCATTAACTGATCATGAATGCAGGGCAGCAATTACTAGTCTTGTGCGGGGCGGAAATTGTCGCCAAAGTGTCGGTTAAGGCATGACATTCCTGTAGTCCTTACTGGATGCACCTTTACTACTAGTCGATCTGAAGCTTTTATAGTTCCGATGTTGAGTCTTTTCCTGTAAGTTGCCGGGTATCTTGCATACATGAAACGTGTGCCCTCCATACAGTAAACACATCTCAAACCTCACATGTGCTATAAATTTAAACATTGGGGCCCCTGCTTTCTTCAGCTTGACTCTTGATTCTGCAAACTTCACATGGTAACATGTGTGGAAATACTGACTTGTTGAATGGCCAGCCAGGTAAGTGAACACTTTGGAATTTTGCCATAGCGAGATCATACAGCATGAGCATACATTTGATGAAGCCGCCCTTAAATTGTTTCGTCAATCATATTTTTCCATCCATCCAGCCAAATGTCTTGGGGTTTACATTGCTCACACATATGTGCTCACATAAAATGTATCCTTAATGCATGTATGATACCATTATTTGTACCCATATAGCAGTACAAAACTTGAAACGTCCACTATCTACAAGTGTTAATTATATATATGACTTGTACACAGATTCATCCAGTATCTTTAGTCTGTCTGTCATTGAAGCTTGTAAACCGATTAACGGAGGACTGATGGGTCTGCGCAGTAGTTTTCTTGTGTGCACATTGTGCACAGATATTATTTATCCACAAATTGCTACTGTGGGCAATGTGATATCCACATGTTTAATCGTGTTGCTTGACCGTGTGCCTACCTGATTTTTTACCTTTCATGGGATTCATGCAACATGATGGTTCAGAATCCATCAGATGAAGTTACCAAAATAATCAGAGGTCATTGAACTTTGTGAAGCCAGTACCACAGATATATCTTTGTAATTACTGAACATGCCAACATACAGGAATATTCCACAGTCAGTTACCAATGCATTGAAATATATGGTTTCCAACTCATGGAATTTTTTAGAACATATTCATGGCCANNGTGATGAAATTTGATCATCTCAGTTGAGGTATCATCGTTGTTATTTGATCCTTTGATTAGCTGCTTTTCATGTTTACATTATAGAACTGTTTTCCTCTGTGTATTACCTCTCGATTCATTCTGTGGAATGTTGTGGATTGTTTGATTTTCTGTCGATCCCAAAGCCGTAAAAGGCTGATCTCTGTCAGTGATTTGGAATAAATGTTTGGTCAATTAGAAAGTGAATTGGCCTCGGTAGTCGAGCAGATGTGAGCAGAGGCTAATTAGGACTCGCTGCCAATTGAAGAACCAAAGTCCTGTCTTTTCCCTCACTTGCCCTCCTGAAGTTTAAAATGAGGATGTACCGTTAAGTAAAACAATAAATCAGGAATGTTGCGCTCTTGTTGGTTTCCAAGGGAGAAAATTTTGATGTGATTGGGACTGTCTGAGGAGAGCTACAACAGATACAAGGTAGCAGTCATTTTTATGCGATCCTCAGGGTTTGTCTTATGACTGCATTTGTAACTCTTCATCACTACTTCAGTGCTATGTGTCCTCAGGATTAAAGCAACAGCACTTAAAAAAGTCTTTAGCCTTGTGTCTCCTCTTCCAAAGTTCATTTGTAATCTGTCTCATCAGTCAGGAAACCAGTTAGACTGGTGGATGAACAAGATTTGTCACGAGACAAGAGGTGGATAAGATGGGTCAGTAGACAAGAGGTGGGTCAGTGGACAAGTGGGATAGGTCCATGAACAGTAACAGACTGAAACCTCCATCCTCCTGACAGTCGTCTCATCCGAGTTTATGCTCTTTCTCGCTACCTTGTCCAGATCGTTGAGGATGACCCAACAAATTACAAACAGTCAGGTACATACTGCACGATCAACATTGACTCACACCCAGAGGAAGACATGAATGGGAACACTCACACCATGAATAGCAGGTCATGTGATTAATGCTGTTTGCTATATAGTGTCACATAACATGTATTTCTTTAGCTGGTCACCATACTGTACTTCTTTGGAATTTTCATCTTTTCTTTATTACAACTGGCACACTGCAGAGAAATGTTGACATTTGAATGCCATTCCCAATCCTGTCAAATCTTGTTATAGTTGAAGCAAACTACATGAGAGCATAAGCTGTCCATTTGTCAGGAAGCTTTACCAATATTTTGAATTTGTTTTTTAATTTTATTTGTAATTACAATTATGAGATACACTCATTTTGGTCAGTGCATAGGGGCCTGCATTGGGAGTGTTAGACCACAGGGATGTTTGAACGGTTGTAGGTAACTGTGTTGTTTGTTGTTGTAAAACTTTATTAACAGTTGTGTTTAATCATCTGAGTAAGTGAGTAAAATAATACACCTCTTATACCACCCTGGAATGCATCACATGACCTTCCAGCCTGTTTTGCATATCTACTAAGTGGTGCAACATCATGTTCCATCAAGATCTATTAAGTGGTTCAACATCATTGTCATTGAAGATCTTTGTACTAGGTTGATTTACATTTGAAATGTGATGCACTGTGCGGATTCCGGTCTTGGACGATGTTTACATCACCGTTTGACACAAAGCCTGCAATTGCACCAGGAGCAAAAAAACAAAAATACGAATTCAGGTTTTTGGTGAGGAACCATCGTTGTTTTGTTACCTTTCAGTGCCCTTTGTATTGGAATTTGGTGGATTTAGTTTTCAGAATCAGCAATGCAAGCCAGACTTAAAAAATTAAAAGTTCCGTTCACCTGCTTCAAAACCACAAAACAAGGGTGATTTATGGAACCCAAAGCCATTTCCTGGAGGTATCTCGGTCGCCAGCAAAACTGTGTCTGATGTGCTGCCTCGTGGTTTGAAGACTTCTAGAAGTTAATACTTCATTGAGCTGTTTATCCTGTTTTGAAAGATGATTTGCATTCATGAGTACAGAGGATGTATTCATATTCTCTTTTGACAGAGAGGCAGATCAGGTATCTCTCGGCAATGATCCTGGTGGGATCATTGGTGTCTTTTTCTTCAAGAACGCAAGCCAAGGATGTTTCTCTCTTCGTATAAGGTGCAAGATCCAGATTTGTTATTTTTGGGAAACGTCCAGCTTTTCTCATTTGCGAGTAGGTTTGGTTACTCTTATCCCAAGAAATGTTTATTGTATTGCTTTCTTGGTTATAGGTTACTGGCAACGTAGCCCAGTTTAGATCGTCTCAGGAAACGGTGTCCATGTTTAGCTAATAATGAAGATGCTTTGTATAGCTATCGTGCATCGTAGAAGATTGTCGATTGTGATGCATTGGCCTTTGTCGAGACTGAAGTTTAGTGTAAGCGCTTGCATCCGGTGCCCAAAGAATTGCAATAGGTGTACAAGGAGAATATGAAATGTAGGAATGTCCTCATGTTGATGCATCATCCAGCTTAATGTTCCATTGTCTCAGTGGACTGTTGGACTTGAACATGGTTTCACTGAGAGTGATTGTATTCTATATAGCATATATTCATGTCTTCTTTGAGTAGATTTGAATACCAGTTTTCTGTGAAGTTTTGTGAGTAATGTGTACACACCACAGATTGAACCTGAGATTGATGAGATTCTTACAGATACACAGAATGCAGTAGTTTTGATTTTTATTTGGGTTCACGAGCTGTGAATGTTTCCCCCCTCAAAAAAGTGTCAGGAATATAAATAAGTGTTGCTCATTATCAAGTGTAGTGCTAACTTACTTCACCAAAAATAACTGATCTTGGCAACTTTTAGGTTTCTTGGGGATGGGAGGTGGGAATTTTGCTCGGTACTTAGCATGCGACATTTGTGGCTAATATTTTTTCATATTGAAAATTGAACAGCTCTGCCTGTAAATTCATTCATGTAAACACCGAAGAAATACTAAGATCAGGAATAAACATTCTTTGATGCTATGAGATGAACCCACTCAAAGTCAGATATTCTACACTAGATCAAATTATGGCTGGCAATTCTCATGAGGAGGGTACACAAGCTGATATTCGTAGCTCAAATGGTGTAGTTGATGAATATTTTAGTGACATCACAGTGCCATCTTCTGTTTGGAAAAGAGCACAAAGGGACACAAAAATATGAACCTCTCCTACAATTCTCTCTCCCCCCCAAAAAAAATATTAAAAGGTTAGGCTCAATTCTAGCTATTCACAAGCCATCTGATATAGGAGATCTTATACAGGAAAGGCCTTTATGCAATGTAGATAACTTGTTTTCTAAAAAGTATCCACTGTTAAAACATCCTTTAAACCATCATCTGGTTGTCAAATGGATAAAAAAAATTCAAAAGGGTAATTGTCCTTTTTGAAATTGAGTTTTTGTACCCAATCTTATGTTGTTAAGACGGCTAATGAACTTTATTAGTACACACGCATTGTGCTGTTTTGTAACATGAATATTCATTGCCAGAGTTCATTGTATTGATATTTGAAATAAATCTGTATTTGGTTGAAATACTTACTAACTTCGTCATCTGAAGGACGACGAAAACAGAAACTATACGTTTTGGACGCTGTGTTACCTACAACACTCTGATGTATTGTTCTTGGTGGATCGTAGGCTCACAGGTAGATGACCCTTATTAACACAGTGTGCCATCTTTTTCCATTTCACATACATCCATTTTATACATTTACCAGTTTCAGAATCTAGCAGAAATAGTAGCAGCCAACCTCCACCATGGGTTATGTGTTTGGTTTGCCCTGAATTTGAATTTTTGCTTGTGTGACATTTCAAGATCATGTGACTCTAATAAGAACTGAAACCACCACCATATATACATTTCAGGGGTCCCTCATTTGCTGTAACAGTGTGTTCCTGTTCCGTGATTGTATCACCTGTAATGTGTCCCATTCCTGCCAGGTCATGTTGATAGTTGCTTTAAAGTATGCTGAAATATCTTCCTGTACCTGGAATATCATGACATATCAGTGGAGTATGTAAACCATATCGTGTAGATTGCCCTGAAAGCATACACTACTGTGTGGTGGTGTTGTTTATCTGTTCAGTGTGAGACTTTTTTCTTATTTGGCCAACCGGTGGTCTTACATGTCCCCTTCCCTGTAGGGCCTTACCGTGAGGTTTAGATGAACTGCTTGGTTTCCAAGAAATAATTTGCTGTGTATGCAATCACTGCAAATGGAAGAAAAAAAGTAGAGAACATTGAGATCTGCAGGACACCATGGGGGTGGCCTTTCACTGAAGGCAATTTTCAGGAAATGTCTCCTATATTGATGTATTTGTCATATTAGTTGTTTAGTTTCCTGTAGGAAGGTAACGAAAAAATTTTACATACATTTAGAAGAAACAAGACTGCTGGACTGTTGCCTGTAATGCATTCAACAACCGACAGGAGTTTGTTGACCCGTGTGGTCAGCGTTGTCCATTGACATCGCATGGGCAACCTTGCGGAAAATGAAGTGGCACAG
This sequence comes from Stichopus horrens, assembly GCA_009801055.1. Classification (NCBI taxonomy): domain Eukaryota; kingdom Metazoa; phylum Echinodermata; class Holothuroidea; order Aspidochirotida; family Stichopodidae; genus Stichopus; species Stichopus horrens. The sequence continues at coordinate 22,529 of VJOZ01022002.1, read as the reverse complement.
AGAAGTAGCGTGGAAGGTCATCAACCTGCTTCATATGGAAGAATTTTTTATTTATTTGATTGCGTTTTGTGTATTGAGGCAAACAAACAAAATTGCGTAGAATTTTGAGTCAGATGAGGCATAGCCATTCTAAAAGTCACCATCATATTATTGAATTCACTAAGAGCCTGAATGAAAACATGCGAAGCCACAATTTATTTCCCCTAGAAGTGATTTTAGGGTGTGAGAACATCGAAGCCTGGAGACGTGGGTGGAACTCTCGTATATGTGACCTACATGTCGATAGTAGTGCTGTACTGTGTGGTGCACGTCTACTAAGACTGTAAAATCAACCATTAATTTGGTCTTTTATTTGCCATAGTCCCAGATGAACACGATAGTTTGTTGAATTTTTTAAATTTATCAGTACTCCTCCATCTGAAAACGTCGTCGTTCACAGACCATCCAGGGATAGTGTGACTGGTACGTCTTTGTTTGCTATGTGTATCCTCCGTGTATGCTGAGAGTGGACAGGGACGGACACATCATGTGCCAGCATTAGCAAAATGCCATGCTCTGGGCCATTGATACATGCTGGTCTTCGTAACCATCCAGCAAGCTGTGTTATTGCAAACAGCGCAAGTGACAAGACTGATAAAGCTATTACACAGAGGAAAATCTGGTTACTTGCTACAGATTAATGTTTGGTAAAACAACAGGAATAACCAGCCTGTCTTTCACATGTTTGTGACATGGCTTGGTTATTTTTTATTTGAGACAATAGGAATGGCTTTAGAAAATGATTTTTGTTGGCACTGTACACAGAAAGTTGAAGTTGATGCCTTAGACAGCTTATCTTGAATGTGGTACACCCCCAGCTGTATAACATAGTCTGCTCACCCTTCATTGGATACATGTGCAACCCACTTTCAGCCCACCGTATCCCTACTCCCATTTGGTTTGCAATAGATCTCTCAGAAGAAGTTGCATAAACATTTCCCCAATCCTTTGCTTGTATCCTTGTATCGAGACAAAGAATGTTGTCTGCACATGATTCGCTCTCTTTGTGGCTTTGATTGCAGTTTTGGGGCTTCTAATCCAAAAGGTTGATGAGAGGCATCTGCTAGGTTGCAAGTATAATTTCTGATACAGAGTTGACGGCTTCAAAATAGACCGACCAGATATAGAATCGCCCACAATCTGTTTCAAAACTGTTTGAAAGGACCTGTCTCCTGTGTCATGCTGAGGAAAACAAACCGATGACAAAGTGGAAAAGGAGCGATCTGCTGTGACGTCCAGGCAGTAGAAATAGAAGGATTCTGAGGAAGGGGGCGGGATTGAAAATAATCTGATATAGACTTTGTGTGACCTGGAAAAGGTCTCTCAAAGATTCAATTCCAGATTTAAGTGAAAGAAGCAACTTTTGTAAAGGTACATGTTTAAAGTTAAGACAAAAGGAAACACATCACAAATATGTGAACAAGTTGTGGGTTAGTTCATTGTTTTGTGGCTGTTTGATCCCTCTGCAATTTGACCTTATTCTTGACCATGCCACAGTATTGTCACTAGTTGACAGATCACAAAGAATTTACAGCTATTAATGTCAACAGGACTGTCATATTTTGGCTTTGTCAAGACACCTGTATCCCTGTTTATGTTGAAACTATCATGTCTTGACTTTCAAGCATTCTTCAACTAGTACACCGAGGTACACCTTGTTACATTGACATGTACATGGCATGGAGGACGACGTCACTCCACTGGTATGCACATAATGAGCTGGCTTTACCACCGTGACTTGCCATGTTGTGTACTACACTACAGTGCTCAGTTGATGTTTAGATACTATCAGATACTGGAGTACCACCATGATACCATCTTCCCCCTGACAGCCTGGCCACCTGAATTTGTTTTGATCTCTTATTGCCACTGATGGATGGCAAGTCAGGCACTGTGGCATCTCCGACACAAGGCCTTGGCTTTTTGCACTCAGCCTACTCCTTGAGAGAGATGATGGCTAGCTTGACCAAGATAAATGATCTGTATTTCACCGGTGCACATCACTACACATTGTGAATTGCCATCCTCATATTGTGCTCCTTCGACTTGAACTTTCCAGACTTTGTCACTTTGCTCAAAGACCTCATCCATCATACAGTTTAAAAAGTGGTACAAATTATATATGTGAGATGTTTGAACAGTAGCAGTATGAAATGATCATAGCAACACAAGAACCATTCTTTCTCATTTTCCTCTTGTGGTGAAAGGTCTCTGAATGGATCCAAATATATTTGAATGTGGAATAACTTTGTGTGCGGTGTGTTTANNGGGGGGAGGGCTGGGGGGAGGGAGGAAGACACTGTCCATTGATATTGCATGCAAGTCATAACTTTGTGACACAGTTATTGATGTTTGTAAGTCTGCATGTAATAGTCTTTGTCCTTCTGATTGAACTTTTTGTAACAGCTGATCTGGGAAAATTATGAATGGGATGAAGTGCTTGGAAGTTCAAGGGGGTGGGCTTGTCTCAAAAGTGCTTGGAAACAGACAAATTTGTTTGCAGGCTTCTGAAAGTTCACAGGATGCTGAGGTGAAGTAACTTTCGTGTGGTATTCATGGTCAGCTGTAAAGGGAACTAGAGTTTTATGGAAAAAAATGGGACCAATAGAGGATCTTTTGACAAGACAGAACCAAAATTTTTTTTTTTTGTATCATTAATCAATTGTTTGTTTCGGTCTTTGTTTTGCCTCCTAAAGTGTCACCACGAACCGTGCCTCCACCAGGACCTGCCTTGGTACCACAGCCACTGAGGTCACCCACCCCAGCGGCACAGGCTCACCTTATGGCCACCCCTTTCCTGCCAAGAGTCTCCAGCCAGTCCATCCTTGCCAGTGGCCTAAATGGTCTAAGCCACGCCATGGCGCCCACCATGCTTCCCGCCACCCATGATGCCTCCGGGAGTATCATCTACCATGTGGACCCATACCAACTGGGACTCGCTCCTGCCTTACTGGACTACCAAGGGACGCCCGGGGTCCACGACGGTGCTATTGGTATGTCGATGGCGGTCCACTAGCCCGTCCTCGTCCTCTCAGTATGAATACAATATTTAATCAGGGCAACTCCATAAAGTTTATTCTCTTTTATTATGGCAGCTGAAGTTTCATGTAAATTGGTGCCATTTTGGTGACAGTTAGGTCTCAACTCTGTCGCAAAAGTGCAAGTTGACTGTTTTGTCTGAAGTAGTAGTCATTATGTATTTATGTGACCTTCAGGCAGTTGTTGCACTACTACGATGTGTTGAAGATGGACAGGTCATAGGGACCCAGTGATATGTGAATGTGTATGTATTGGCTGTTTACATTAGTAAGTTAACTGATTCATGGGAATCTGTATGTCACACCTTTGTATACATATATCATAGCAATAGTCAACACCCTGTTTTGTATACAAGGGTGCTTTGTTTGTTTTTTGCTTGCCAGCTGACACCCCTAACAGACCAAAGAGAAAAGTGAATCACTTGAAAGTGATGTAGCAGATTGTTGCTCATTTAATATAATACCAGTGACATAGTGACCATACTTATCTTTTCATCAGTTTTGTTTTATCATGTGCACATTTGAGGCAGAAACTTGTTGGCATTCTAAGATGAGGTAAATGTATAAATGTGGAGGTAGGTAAAGAATGCCTTCAGATATTAACTTAGTTGATTTACCAAGGTATAGCTTCCCTTTAAAGAAGTGGCTGGAAGTAGTCATTGTGTGAAATTGGTTAATTAGCTTATCTGGGATACTGTTTGCTTTTTCTGGCAATAACTCCCCAATTCCACCCTTGTTTGTAACTGTTATAGCCACCAATGATGAAAATCCTAGCGAAATTTCGAAATGGGTAGCCGTCTCCATCTTTAATTAGGGGCAGGGATCTCTTGAACTTTGGCAGTTTGAAAGAAAGCCGAGACATTAAACCAAATTGTAGTTTAATTGGCACTCCTTGGGAAGCCCGACCTGCGTTCGTTCGTGGCTTTCTTGGCAGTTTAGACCAAGGTTATAACATGATTACGGCAGTCAGGAAAATGCAGTCTGTCCCTCACCCATTCCTGATTCTTATCAGAAAGGATGCCAGGAAGGTAGATGGCTGATAATAGCTACACTATCTTCTCTCACATCACAAGCGGCCGGGAATTCAAACATTTGTGACATGAATGCTGGGTTAGAGTGATTGTATTAGATGTTCATGATGGAAGCATGTAAACACATCAAAGCTTCAACTAACACCTCGCTTCAATTCATTCTGACATTCTTCAAACCCTTGTGGTCTCCCTGTAGGAAAAAAAAAACAAAGAAGAAGCCAGAATGCCATCTGTTAATCCCGTCATAGTTAACAGGTGGTGTTAAGGGCAAAGGTCAAAGCATCAGCCAGGTACTACTGGCATAAGTATCAGCTGATTTGTCTGGTGGAGGTCTCTATTGGTTTGAATATTGGAGTAGTATTATGCATTAATATGTTTAAATACACAAAGAAAAAATTCAGCACACACAAATGCAGACAGACTGACACAGACCCACACAAGAGAGACTGTGGTGGGATGGTTCCCTTAGATGATTGATTTCTTCTGACCTGAAATGACCTCCTTGGTAGATGGTAAAGCAAAGACAAGTAGTTGTGAAAGTACCCGGTGGAACCATCTGCAATAGTGGTAGACATTTCATACAAAATTGACTACCCATTTGTTTTCAAATATGTTAAAGGGCTAGGAGGGAGGATGTGCAAAGGGACTATTATTATCAAGTATGGTTTGTGGTGTACATAAGGTCACTTTCTTTCGAATGGCTCAGTGTTTTCAGTTAGGTATTGTTCCCTCCAGTAGCTGGGTGCTTTGTGGTAACTGTTTTGTCAGTTTTGCATAGCATCAACTCTTCAGGATAAAAATAAAAAAAGGAGTAAGTTGAATTTGAACGTGAGACACGTGGATCTCAAAAGTCTGACATTAAAACGTTTATATTTATGTTGATTTTAGACTAGAATTCTCCCAGGAAAGTGGAATATTGTGTTTGCTTTACAGAGAAAATTATGTTTTTAAAACCAATATGTATGGAAACGGAATGACAGATTGTTCAAAATAAGGTGTGAAAGCAGCCTTTTTTTCCAAATATTAGTTCCACATAGGATGAAGCTCAGTTTGTTGTTGCTATTTTCATTGTGTGCCATGTTAGTGCATTTTATTTACCCTGTTTCCCTCTTAGTCGGTTTCTGCTGGTTCGCTTTGCAGAATGCATATTCATGGCTTATTCTGATAGAAACCGTTCAGAAAAGTATTTACAGTCCCTCTTGTAGCTGGCCTATCCGCCATCAAACTCAGGAATGTATGTATGTACATATGCTCTATGCAATATTTTCATACCTTGGTTTTAGTTAAGTTCACATTCTCTTTAGTGTGCACTTTCGAGCTGACTCAATGAAAGGCCTGTCCCCCATTTTTCTTTTTTAAACTTAAGCTTTTATTTTGTTCCATTTAAAACTAGTTGCACTTCCAAAAGGATCTAAGTTAAAGCATATTTTGTGGAACTTAAAACGCAATAGGCTGTTACTTTGCTTCGTCAGTTGGTAAGCCATAGTATCGTGGCTGTGGCTGTGGATGTGGATCAAAACAAGTTGAAAGTGATGTAATGCTCTGGAGGATTACTTAATGTCTCGAAGGATGACCATAATTTTGCCTGTTCTTTAGGTATTCAGGCTCAGATTGGCTTTAGAGTTCTGTCTTAACCCTGCCCCATTATTGCTACTGTTTCTAGTATTTCTTTTCCTTTCCTGTTACAAGTAACAGCTTTTTTATCACCATCTTCATCATCCTCATCGCATCGATCGCAAACTGACTGTCGTTTCTGCAGTTTAATTAACCACCCATTGGTGTGCATAGTACCACCCATTGTTACTGACATTTTGACAATGTACTACATTGGGGTTGGGTCACAGCACTGTAAGGCACCATTAACTTTGTCCAACTAAAATGTATCAAAAATGTTATCCCATAGTTCTCTACCCATGATGGGGTCTAATTTATGGTGGCTGTCATGTCCCTCCTGTGAGTGATTCTAGTAGAGGAGTCCTTTTGTCTAAAACTGCCATTTGACCTCATTAAGGTGACCTACTTAATTATAGAATTACTCCGAGAAAAAGAATATGGGATCCAGATGTTTTGATGACAAAAGAATAACACAGATTTTGAGAAAAAAATGTAAAAATATTTTCTTATCATGTCGGTTGGTATTTGTACCAGTGGGTTGTACCAGAGGGCTCAGTGAGCTGACCAGAAACCTGATTTGTTTATTAATCAAAGCAGAAGCTCTCCAGCATGAACCCTACAGCCATCAAGATAAACTTTTACATTAGTGGTAGAAAATAAAATGGTTCCAAGGAAATCTTCTTGCTTGTATGGTCTACTAGGTCTCGTGGGGAAGAAAAACAAAAACAACTTGGAACTAAGTAACTAAAGTTAACTTCACAGATTTAAATGAGTTGCCAACTGTTTTGAAAAAGGTTTCTAGAGAGATGTTTATCTGGGGGAAGGTAGGCATAAGTCCCTACTTTTTAAGCTTTTAAAGCTTTTACCCTAATGTCGGTAGTTCAGAATTTTGTGCTGTTTGGTGTCAGATATAGGAAAGGAGGTATCAAACTGTTGATGGTGGAGTAGGACAGGGATTTTGTCCTGTGACATTCTATTTATAGATTTGGTTTATTTTTCACCTTCTGCCCAAAAGCCACAGAAAACTACAAAAATGAACAAAAACTCAAGCTTGTAGAATACATATGCCAGCCCTACCTATGATTGACAACATGCTGAAGACAAAAAACAGTGCATTTTGCCTTGGATGGAAGGGTGTTGGGCAGGGGACACCAAGGGGTTACCATTTTGAAAGGATGGGAGACCAAGGGGTTACCATTTTGAAGGCAGGTGAGGGGGAATTTGATGGAGGAGGTAGTGGTATACTTTGGGTATTTCAGTGTTGCTTGTCAGATAGCATGACATAGCAACAATGTCTAGTGAGAGTCAGTGTGGATTACATGTCAACAAAATGGTGGCATGAATTAGTAACCATTGTTTTGATGGAAGGTGATCTTACTTTTCCAGTATAATAAGCCGCAACTATTTTTTGACAAGTGTGACCCCCCGCTCAATTGAACACCTGCCTCACCACATTGCAGGGGAATGCACATACGATTTGAGTCTTCTCAGTGAGATCATGATTTTGGTCTTGTGTAAATTCCCCCTGAAAAGGCTGTTTGAAAAAAACTCAACCACCTCTTAAGTGGTTTCTTCTGCTCCTTCATATCCCCTAGCCTTAAATACCCTTACCTTGGTTGGTCTTTGCTTTCTAAGGATAATCCCATGATCACAGCTCTTTTGTTTCACATTGAAACTAACTCTGATAGCTCATTATTTTTTAACTAAATCTGCTTTTCCTCCTGTTGCCTGTGGTGGATGTTGTTTGGCAAAAACAATGTAACTCTAGTTTCATAAGCCCTGCTTTAATGTCACCTAAGTTCAGAATTAGTAGCCAAAGATGTATGTAGAACTAATGTTTGCACAGAGCATCCTGGCTAGAACTGTAGATGGTACCTCTCCCAATCTTTTTTTTTATAACAACTCTGCATGACACATAAGGCAAGAGTGATTTGGGTAGCCTTAGGTGTAGATTTGCAGCCTAAGATGGTAGGACGGATGAAATTAAAGTTATGTTGGTTCCACCCATGTCATAGTGTGTAGACAATATAGTATTTATGGCTTGAAAAAGCTGTTTTATCATACGTTAAATGGTCAAAATTGTCAGCAATATTGCTAGTATGGGCCTTTTTGGGGGAGTTATGTTTCTGTGAATTGCAGGATGTAATTTAAAGGCAAAGGAAGTATGAGAGGTGAATGAAAACAAAAGGAAGAAATTTGTTGATAGATTGCTGTTCTCACAAGTAGCAGACTAGTTACAGTGTTTGTGGTGTGTGCAGTTTCTCTTCGGGTTTGTGTTAGGTTTATATGGTACATTTTTCTATAGTAAGAAAGTTATTTAGAGATTTGGCTTTCTCTGGTTATCAATTTCAATGCTTATTAGAAAAGCAAAACTTCTCTCTCTTAGAGAAGTTTAGTTAGTGCTGGCAGTGATGTGAGTCACTGTAGTGTGGTAAAGCATAGTTTACGATATGAAATTCTATCCTCTGAAAAATCTTTGATGCGATCTAGGGCCAACCGGCCAAGATTGCATAGTTTTCGGGCATTTCTAATTTTTGGTCTAATCAAAATGAGCAATGCAGTGTTTACAGGAATACTGAAGATATTTTTGCATGAGGAGACCGTCCTAGGATAATTGCATCATAGTCAAATTTATGGCGCAAATTATCGTGAGGAATACACCGAGAGCAAGACCAGCACGACTATAAATTTCAGACGTAATACTGCAATGAAGTCTCCATCTTCAGGCCTGCCGCAAATTCCTGATAATTAGAGCCGTATGAGGTAGAATTTTGATCAAAATGACATGTTGAATGACAGCGCAAGTGAATCAGTCCAAGCAGAGTTAGATAAAATTAGAAACCGACGATCCCAACGAGTCTCTTGAAAGGTGATGCCAGATTTTTATCAATGGTTTTGGCAACTAGCCATAATTCAATCCACAAAGGCAAACCATAGTTATGTACTCACATTGCAAACATTGTTGGTCCGCAGGTGTAGGGTTTTTTTTTGGGGGGGGAGAATCAAACAGGGGGATTTGTTGAGCCTAAAACATTTTGGATCTCTAAGGGGATGCAAGTTCACCCAAAGAAATCGTCAAGTCTTGGGCCAGACTTTGTTACTGAGTTTTTGTGAGCACTAATGTATGAAATGGGTGAATAGTGGGTGAATAGTTTACATTTTGGATGCTGTTGGAAGCAACCACAGAGATTAGTTTGTGGCAGACAGGATTTCCATAAAAATGCACAAAAAGAATCATAAAGGTTAAAACAAATTGAAATGTAAAACATGTTATCGTGGAGATACTGCAGGAAAAAGTAAGCTAACCCTCTCATCCTTTTCTCCCCCCCCTATGATTGTTGTAACATTCAAATGTTTGCCTAAACCTTGAATGACAAGTCTCATGAAAGATTTACGAGATCTGAATTAATGAGTCTGGACAGCCCTGTTGATATGTGCCCATTGTAGGTCTTTATCTGAGAATGCCAAGTGGGCTTTGGTAAACCTCATTAGCACTTTATATCAACGATATCCAAAAGTCTCTGTGGTAGGACTTCATTCGAGTTGATTTATTAATATTGATATAACAAATGTTTCCTTTGTGTAGTATGTTGTCATCATGTAAAACATTTTCAAAGATTTTTAGACATTAACAAACTTCCTTGTCATCGATGCCATCGGCTTAAAAGTCTCCTGTCTGCATGCATGTATTGTACCTGTTGATAGCTCATATTTGCAAACGGCATTCCTGGCTGTGGCAGGAAATGTGTTCACATCACACCATTTGAAGAAAATATCTGATCTTTACTAGTGTGTCATCTAGCGAGGGACATGCTTATAGCAAGCAATCATTTGTACATTGTCACAGTGACTTAGCTAATAATTCAAATTAAGGATGACAGTACATGATCACCATCAGCAACATGAAAACACTTCCTGACTTCCGCTGGAGGCTGAAAGGCCTCAAGGAAGATTTTTCTTTTCCCCCTGTGCAGTCAAACCATTCGTGGTATTGTAGGAGACAGACCCATATACTGACTTATCAAAGAGGAATAGTTTATGGAGTAATGTTAAAAGAAATGGCGGCTCTTAGAGTATGGCCGTCATAACGATATGAACATGGCAAACCATCCACGGCATTGACAATATTGCTCAGTTTCTGCCCAGAGGGTATGTAAGATCCACTTTAATTGCTTCTGACAAAAAAGGGGAAAAAAATGTCTAAATTGCAATCAGCCAGTGCAGAAAAGGCCTGTGTTCGTTGTTTTCATTTTGGTGGAATGTCTTTTCTTTTTTTTTGTGGTCTAGAGAGATTGATTTTTGGGATAAATTGACTTTCCCTTAAAATTGAGGAAATTTTTCCTCCTTATTTGTGTATACCATATTTCAATAACATGTTCCACTTTGATGTCAGTATGGATTGTACAATTGTCTCTTTCAAAATGGTTCATTGCATTATGGGAAATCTGTGATGTCACACAGACAGAACTATATCCTTCCTATTTCCTTGTAATTTTGGCTATCTGAAAAGCAACATCATAGTTCAACCTTAATTTTTACAACTTTTCAAGGCAAATCTGCAATGGCATGCCATCATGATTGCTCGCTGGTGTAACTATGTCAAGGTTTAATAAGCACTTTAATGTCAAAGAACAACAAAGACTTATTGTAGTAATTCTAGGGTATTCATGGTTCTTTGTTACCTTGAGGCAACTGGAAATCTTTCTTGACCAGAAAAGTTTTTTCAAATAGCTGTAAGCTGAAGTTCTGAACAAGATTTTAGTGCGAGGTCTGAAGTGTTAACAGTGTAAAGTTTCCTCTAAAACTCTTCTAGAAGTTTTACAAGTTGAATATTCCCTTCAGAAATTGGCATTTGTTGGTTTTGACAATGCTGTCTTTTTTATTGGAAAATGGATGAAAGTGGCTGCTAGTACTGATATAACCAATAGTTACAGTTAGGTGCTCTTATGATGTCTCATATAGATTCAGTAGTCGTGGCTTCCTGAATTGTCAAGTAGTCTTCGCTCTGTATTGGTCTTACTTCATAAGTTATCAATACAAATACTAGAGGCTGTATACTACTGCCCCCAAAATGTTGCCACCCCTTGCCTTAGCTCCATCTCTCTCTCTACGATTAGAAATCTTGTCCTGGAGCAGTTGTTTGACAGTTGGGTATTTGGACCTTGAAAATGACGATTGACATCCTTAAACCGCCGTAAAAGTCATGTCATGGACATACACACACACAGTCACACACTAAAACTAAAAGTATTTTCTTCAGTTTGTTTTTAAGCACACTAGAAAATGGTCATAAAAATGATCCTGCATCGGCCCTCACCTACTTGACAATTCTAGGCCTCCACATCAGATAATTATTGAGTTTGGAATGGCGAACCTTTCTTACATTTCTGGAATGCCAATGTAGAATACCCACGAGAGTCAACACGGTCAATCCACTCATCTCCTTCCCTATCTTACTTCTCTCCAATAACGTCTGCTGACTCACGTCGTGAACTCAGGAGTAGCCGCTTTATACGGCACCGTGGGTCGGTTCGACTTCTGTTACTAGACCTTAGGCCTCCTCTGCGAGTCTTTATCTGCATAGTACGTAGCGCTCCCAGAATAGATTGATATCATCTCTCACTGGTCAGAGAGGCTTGACTTCTGATGAATGGAATGAGGTGTTTGACAGGACTGACCCAAGTCAATCTATTACATCGATAGCTTAGGAGCCATCTAATAAGTGAGCCCTCACTAAATTAATTTAGCTACTTTTAAACGAGGTCATGCGTCATAGCAGCAGGGCCATCAGTTCTTCAACTTATTGGGTGTCAATTAAGGACCTGTCAACAAACGAGATTAAAGTAGAAACAGCACTGATATGCTTTGACAAGTCTTGTTCAGCCATGCATCTATGCATACCAGGAATGTATCACATAGTCTGTCCATCCATTGGTCGGTGAGAAGTGTAGGGCCTGTCTCTTTTCGGTGGGGGGGGACTGTGTTAGGGAATCCTAGAGTCTCCTGGCAGCACTGTTGTAGCCATTCTTAGAATGGTTCATGTGATAGCAATGTGTATAATGCAAAGAATGAATGGACTATCAAAGTATTTCAAATTTCTTGATATCTCATTATCATTGATATTCCTCTTCCATCAGTCAGCCATCCTCTCTAAGTAGACCTACATGACTGAAAGTAATGGTAGCATTGCTTGCTTGATTTGCATGTTGCTTAGTGAAGATCTAAGACTGCTATGCAGAAGACCCTACATTTCTTTTCATCCACTTGGTCCCAAAGCTCACAGGTTCTTATATATTTACTGATTTTTTTTTTCTAAAGATAGTTTTTAGTTTGCAGTATNNGCAGCTAACTTAGTTATTCATGTTGACTCAAACTTTACGATAGTTGTGTTTCCAAGGAATGGCAACTTTTCTTGTCTTTGAGAAAAAAGATTTTGTCTTCAAAATACAGGAAAGGATGAGGTGCCCTCTCTGAAATTACTGCTAACATTTGATTAAAGTAGTTAAGTACCTAGACCTAATTTCTGTGTCCTTAATAGCTGGCTTCTCTACCAGGAATTCTGTATTTTTGTGTCTTCATTTCTTTGTAGTCATTGCTGTATGTTTATATGCTTCATCCAACCAGATAAAGTTGTTACCTACCACCAGATATTGAGACTGTAAACAGTCCTCAAAACACAAATCTCTGTTTGCATGAGGTGAACTAACATGTGTTAAAGATTTCCATGTAGCATCTAAACATTGAATGAAATCCATAATCTTCCTTTAGTTTTGATATTTTCATTGCTGACAATAATCATAATGTTTTGCATGCACCAGAGTTTTCATTGTATCACCTTTCAAACTTTTAAAATTATTGTATGCACTAACAAACTTTTTGCTTCTCACATGACCCCAGGTCCTGCTGCAAAATTGCGTCGGGCACAGATCAGGGAGCATCCCTATCAAAGGGCTATCCTTGACCCAAGAGGTTAGTATTAGTATCAGTTGCCTGTCATTTTAATATTCTTTTCACCACTTTCATATCTTGTAGCATCCTCTAATCCAGACAGTTACACAGAGAATGTAACTGGTTGCTATGGGAACATCCCTCACAGACGGCCTGCTGACGAGGTTACTGCAACAGCTGTTTTTGTTCTTTTGTGTGTGTGTGTGTATGTTCTATATGCGTGCAGGTCATCTTCAACACATTGTGCAATTTCAAGTGCCTTGATCCCACCTCTGACACCAGTGTTATTCTGGTTTTGGGAGACTGGTCAACGTTCCCTGCTCTGAAATAACAGCCTTTAGCCACTGTACAGTATGTGTCAGTATTAAACACACAAGCACTCATTTGGAAAAACATGTTTGGACTTAAAATTTTACAGAATGACCTCTGTTTATCAGCTTTGGTAACAATTGTCACTTTTATTAGTTATTGTAATTATGGTGGTAATTATTAATGTGCCTGGGTGTCCACATTCCAGTGAATTTTCAGCTTGAAAGGTGTTTTAAGTGTAAAAGGCATTTTTTTGTTTTTGTATTAAATTAGGCAATGAGTGCTGCTTGTTCAATTATTGAAATATCACGGACTTGTAACTTGAGTATTCCTCAAGCACTTGATGCACAGTTACATAGGATGACGTCGCATCAAGCACCACAGTGGGTGCGCTGCAAGTAACTTCCATGAAAAACGATAACAAAAAAAAAATGAGGTTCAGGTACAATTTTAATGTCAAGTTTTGGAGTTCACCAGAGGTTGTTCTTCACGCAGAGATGATGTAAAGATGTGTGATCATATTTACCAGTAGCAAAAAAGTGTGTGCTAAAATTAGAAGATTCTAGAAATACTTATACTTCAGAAGAGATATATTACGAAATTATTGAAATGTGTGCTGGGGGGCAAAGAGCTATCCTCTCATGTTTCATTGATTGAAAGTTTGTTGTTTAGCTCTGAACTCTCCTTTGCAATCTTGCACTGTCGTGCTTCAAGCTTTTATAGTTAGCTCCTGCAGGGTTTCATCCCAATGCAGGTTTCGGTGCAAGAAGTGTCGAAACCCACCTATAAATTATTTCATTATTTTGAAAACAAATTAGACCTAGTTCTTTCAGAGTTTTTCTTTTACTTAGGATGATTTGAGTGAAGTGCATATTTTTATTTTTTATTTTTATTTTTGCCTATCGATGCTGCCGTCCTGATTTCATTGACTGAAGGATTACCTAGAACACTGAAGTCTCCTAATGACATGCCTTATGCATCATTTTGCCGATTAAAGCTAGGAGGGAAAAGGTTGGGTGGACCATACCATGTGATAAATTAACCTTAAAAACAAACAGTCATGTTCGTCTACGAAAGGTTAAAGGTAGCTCTCCATGCAGATCAATTTTTGTGTTCGTAACTGTTTAGGTTAATTTTTTATTGTTTTACCAAATTAGGCCTAGCCTGGTTCGAGCAATTCAGAATATATTAGGGAGAAGCCTGATTCTAACCCACCAATATTGGGTTGGAGCCCTACATCCTACATGGTCTATACAATAATTACTGTTAGAAATATATTGTTAAATCTGTGTGGGTGACAGTTCTGATGTCATTGAAACTAATACCAGGTTGAAGTTGCTACCAGCTTCAGAGTTGGGGTTAGTCAGGGCCCTGAATGCTCAAATCAAAGATATGGTGAGTCACCTGACCGTAGCATAGAAACAAGATAGTGAAACTGTAAATATGAAACTACAGCATGGTGCACACGTGATAAAGTTTCGTCCGTGTGGATGCACACGTTTCACCCCCCTCCCCCCACCTCCCATGTTGAATCCAAGTTCTTTTATGTCGTCAACAGAATTGAACCATTTTAATCGGTGTTTTAGGCATTTCTTGATGTTCCACCAAACTTAGGGACTGCCAGTGTTTTCTGGATTCTAGCTCCATCTTGTTAGTCGGAGTATGTTTAGGACCAAAGAGGGGTACTTGCAAGAAAAAGTATGCAAATAATTCTCTGAAGTTGTGCTACAAGAATTTTTTGTTGACCATTTGTTTTTGTTTGATTATATCATTTTTGGCACTTTTGCCATTTTTTCTTTCCCATGTAGTGAATTTATTCTCCTGTGTTTTTTTTCTACTTTTTTTAGAGAAGATGTATATTTTTGCAGTTATGTATAAATTTTGTCTGGACAATTTTGCCATTGTACATACAGGGTGGACAATTTTTTTTTTCAATTCTGCCAATCGCGTTCGGTGATTCCTTTGGTGCCTCACTTTGACAAATAAAAGATTAACATCTCGTTACTTACAAACATCGTCGTCGAGTGTGTTATTCTTGCGAATGAAATTTTTTTCCTGTCATTTTACCCATTTTCTGCCTCGCTACCAAAGAGAAGACAAAGACTGGCAGAGACGACTTCAGTAGGAACGAGTAACAAGTTACAATTGTCCTATGCTTGTAAGACTTTAAAGTGTGTCTTTTCTTCCTTTTTTTGGGGTGGGGGCAGCAAGGGTTCTGGGTTAGAGGGTGGCATGAATATATCCATATGGTTTTTGTTGTGGTGAATGTACTATCCATTACTGGTCGGTGGATTGAGGGATTTTTTATCCGGAAATTTGTATTTTTTTATGTTTGTCATTTTGGAAACAAATATTTTTGGTGTTTTGTACTGTAGAAAATGGCATTATTAAATGCTCATGGTTATATCCATTATATTTTAGCCTTTTGTGTTTGCTTGAATACATCTCAAATAAATTTTGCAATTTGAAAACATGAAGAAAATCCCATTATGTACTCCATGATGTCTCTTCTTTTTAATTTTACAAAACTGGAACTGAAACTTTAGCAATCTCTGTCAAACTGGAATTCAGTGTTCAGTTCATTGACAAGAGTCTGAGTGCAAATAGCCATCTTTTGGAGAATGTGGTTTCACTAATCTGTCACACAATTGGTCAGTCAGTTCACCGAGATGGGGGGTAAATTTGTGACTAATCCCTGTTCTGATTCAGGGGATGGATGTGGAAAATGAGATCAGAACACATCATAACAACAAAAGATGGGAAACATTTACAGATGACCTGGACAAATGTGCCCACAACAGTTTGTCATGCTGTTTAATAGCATGCAAGTTATGCCTTTAATGTTAAGAAATGTTCACCATTTTGATGCCCATTTTGCATGACCCATTTATGGTGATTCTGAACATACTAATATTGTCATAGACTGGCAGTATTTGTTTCAACCAAGCTGTGAAAAGAACGAGTTTCCCTGGTGATGCGTCAGGAACCAGTTTTCTCAAAAAGTTTCGTTATTTGGTGACTGTATCATTTCCTCCGTCATTGTACTCTTTTGGCCCCTTTCCCCATGTTTGCGGATTGTAAGCAGTGTTAATGAGAGTCATCTGTGTGAAGTATTTACCTGCTTTGGCCAAAAGGTGGTCAGGAAGGTTCTCTTTTACCTTTGCAAGCTTTACATGCAACCGGTTTGAAGGATTCCCTTTAAAGCTGGTCACCAAGTCCACAAATTGTGACTTCCAGTTCCAGCCCATTTCATTGATCTTTCATGTCAGAGGAGTAGTTTTCGTACCATAATTGTTCACCTACAGTTTCATCCTGAAATCAGAAGACGTTTGTTGACATGGCAGGTGGGCCATGGTGGAATTGTGCTGGGGGAGGGGAGGATTGTGCTGGGGGAGGGGGAGGCTGCAACTATTGTATGTGAAGTGTGCAAAGGGCCTGTAGTGGATAGCATATGTAGTCAAGTCTCACCAGTAACAAGTTTGGGAATGTATCATAACTGAACGTATACCGTATGCCATTTACCTAATCCACCATTTTGCTTCAAACGTAGCTTGTGCACAATTTATCCAGCAAACCTGTCTTTTTACTTTTCCGTTTGTCGATGATTGTATTTATTTGTGTTCTCTGACTGATTCCTTTTAACTTTTCATTAATAATAAATTATTAAGCAGTGGGACACACTTTCAGTATTAATACATATTTTGCTATCATTCGTAGGGATTGCAATCCACTTAAAATTAATGGAAGCTCCCAATTTCCTTTTTGCAAACTTCACCAGCTACAAACTTTACTTCCCCCTCCATTGTAATATTTTTCACATGTTACTTTATGGTGGTGATATTGTTCCTTGATTGTTGAAAAGTTTCTCTCTTTTCTAGAATAATCTGCTCCCTCCAGAGTGGGGAGCATCACCAGAACTGAATAAAAATAAATGTTTGTGTGTGTGGTTTGGTTTTAAAAGTTACCACTCGCCAGCTTTTACTCTACTGCAGTTCATCACAGATTGGTTATAGTGGAAATGTGTATTATTGCTTTGATGAATGAGGAAGTACCGCCAACCCCTGGTAGTGGGTGCTAATTAACAGCCTCGGAACACATTTCCAGCAGCATGAGAAATCTTCATAATTAATAATTTGTAGAATGTTTTTTTTTTCTGTCATTCATAATAATGTGTAGTGCTGTGCTTGTGACTCAAATCTTTTTTTTTTTCCCTCTTTTGGACCATTTGTTATCCTATTCTTGAGTTTTTTTAATCATGTAAAAAATGCTTCTCACAATTATTTGCATGTAAACAAACAAGAACAGAATCATTCCATTATTTTTTTTATCCCATGGTGGAAACATGACAAATAATTTTGTGATTGAGGTCTTTAATTCATCTTTTTACCTAATGATTGGTAAAAGCCATCATTTCCGTGAGAAACTAACACAAGTTTTCTTTTCTGTTTTCTTCCCCAATTTTTTTCTTTTTCTTTTTTATTCGAAACCATTAACTCAGCTGCAACCAATTAGCCGTAGCCCAACTAACCAACTGCCTCATCCACTGCACATCAAGTACTGTTCCACCGTGACCTCCTGAACTTTGACCTTTGACCTGGCCTGAATCTTCCGCTAGCATTTTCATGTGTTCTCGAGCTGTTGCTCGGTCAAGCATCGCACAAATCACTCTTGTAGCGTGAGTGCAGCTCATCTCTTCGTTTTTTTGTTGTTGTTTTTTTTCTTTCATTCCATAGTACTCCTATGTATGACTTAATGGCTTATTTATATTTTCTGCCCCAACATCCGGTCGGTCGGCTTCGGTCACATTCTTGTTTCTCTTGGGTGATGTGGACTCGGCAAGGAAGTCGACGGATCGGACCACGAACCTCTCCCCAACTTGCTTTGTTTGGATTTTGACGGTAATTTTTGAGTCCCCTTGAATACCACTCCGCAGGATGCTGCCATGAAAATGACCCCCCAAATTAACTTTTTGGTCTGAATTTTTGAAAATCTGGCTGGCCTTTGGTTATGGGTTGGTCGCAGTCCATTGTGGAAGACAAAAAGATACATTTAAAAATATGCAGTTAATGATTGGAGATTTGTTGCACTGCTTTTTAATGGTGGTCTCATCATACCTTTACCTGCATGGTAAAATGTTTTCATCACCCTCATAATCGTCTTTGCAAAATATTCTAAGAGGAAAACGGTACTAACAAGTATATATCCGTCACATATCAGTCAAAGCAAGTTGGGATTGGTCAGAAATAACCTAACTAATAAAAAAAAAAGGAAAATGTGTTTTTTTTTTCTTCCTTAACTGAAATTATTTTTCCTCAATGTTTGAGATAGCTTATACTAGCAACACTGTGGATGCTGTATGCTATTAACAATGGTCAGTAAAGAAACTTCTTTAAATGATGGGGAATGGGGTAGAATGCCCCGGGAATTGGGGGTTAGGAGCCTGGAAGGTTTGTTTCTGCAAAAGGCAGCCACATTCAAATCTTTGTGAAAATACCTCCTGAATATTTGATTTACTGCTGCTTTAGTGAATTTTGCAGTGATGTTCTGCTCATCACAGTGGTGAATGGGATTCTCAGGTCTCCTAACCCCTCCCCCCTGGCCCAGTTGTTTTATTATTTAGATAAACATCATGCACTGCTTTTAATCAGATAATATTGTATCAGTAGACTAATGCATCCAGCTAGCGTGTTTCTGCTGTTGTCGCTTCACCAGGGGCAGTGCTATGCCATCGTCACCATCTAGTTGTGTCTTCAACAGGTTTGTAAACTCTGCTGTGTCACATTGCCTGCTGCCACACACCTTTTGGTTTTGTTCTTTGAGCTCAAGACTGCAATTGGTAAAGGCACAGCTGATTGGGTGTGCAATTTTGTTTTGGACCCCCCCTGATAGTTGTATTTTCTGGCAAACACTGCCTTCACCAGCAGCTTTTAGCTGGATGCATTGGTCACATGTCCTTCATGTTACTAAGAACAAGATTTACTGCTCAATAACTCCTGAGCCCAAAAGGGCCAGCATGTTCTGTTGTAGATGGTTATTAATAGTCCTCGTTTTCTTGTATTTTCTTTTCAACACCTTAATATTGTCATTTATGGAATGAAAATATTTAATTTACTGTTAATGAACTCCGCATTTTGTACTTACCAAGCAAAGGAAGAAAAACAAAACCTTCTTGAGGTTACATGTGTTGTTGCATCTTGGCAGTGGGGTTTAAAGGTGGTGCTATTATTTGAAAATGTTGATAGCCCACTATTGACCAAACCCCAGTTTTGCACACCTGTCTGGTATCCGTTGAGATATGACCTCGACAGTGTGATGCAGCAAAACCTGTATCAAATTATTTCAACATGTTTTATTTTGTTATTTTTTTTATTTTTTGCTATTGTAGGTTCCATCTTTTTCATGGCTTACAAATCTGGTTGCTTTAATATTTTCTTTTTGTTTTTCTCATTGTGGCTAGTAACCAAGAGGAAGAGTCCTACTTTTTCTCTGAGGCTGATTTTGTCAGAGTGGATTGACTCACAAAGAAAGTTGTTTTCCCTACTCGTGGTGTTAAAAAGGGGGCCCTCATAAAAACATTAACTGCCAAAGTACAGTGTGCTCATATTTTCAATATTAACATGGTGGTCATTTCAGAGGCTTCTGTAGTAGTTCTTCATATATGTGTATTATTCTTGTACAGTGGTGATGGCTTGAGTGTGCATGCCTTTGCTGGATGCAAAATTTTAGACTAAAATCTTAAATGGAAGTCCTCAGGATAGGACAAAGGGCTGACAGGAGTCGGAGGGGAAAGCAAAGAGGAGAGGATTCATTTGCTTGACAAGAAGGGGGGGACTTGTTTATAATGAAGTTGTTCATTTTTTTTCTCAACTATGCAAAGTGAAGCAGAACCATATATGCACAAAGGTGTGGCTTTGTTGGATAAAGGGGTTTAATATGGGGTCAAGGGTGAAAAGTGCAAGTTGCTTCCTGAATGACGGGCTTCCAGTTTGCATACACCAGCACTGCCTTATAATATATACTGTAAAAACAAAAGAAAAAAAAATGAGAGGGGGGAATCACCAGGGGTAAAAATGCTGCTGGGTTTAAATGTCTGCTTAGATGAATATACATTAAAGTACCTGATTGTGCAGTATTGATGTGAACAGGAGATTGTTATGCAAGGTTTGATATGCAAACAAGTTACTATTTAATGTAGAGGTTGAAGAAATTCATTTGGGAATGGTTTAAATTGGGGATGGGAAAACATTTTATATAAATAGTGAGAATAGAAAGGTTGGCAGTCACATCAGCGAATTTCCCT
>VJOZ01021994.1:0-19747 GCA_009801055.1 Stichopus horrens | reverse complement strand
TTTTTTACTGTTTTTATGCCAATCCCGTTGCTTTTCAAAGTAGTTACTGTCATTTTCCTTCATTGAAAGACATAGTCCTCTCATGTACAACCTAGGGTGTACATTTAAAAATATAGAAAAAGTTAAGATCGAACATAATCTTATCTTTTTGGTTTTTCAGTACACACGCAATCACTTTAAGTATTCAACCGAAACTAGATTGGGGTTAGGGCGGTAAAAAGGGGTGTCCAAATATATGTGTGTGTGCATGAGTGTGTGTGTGTGTGGGTGCGTGCTCAAGAAATGTGCCACGATCCTCTCCTAGACGGTAAGTCAGATGACCCTCAAAGTTGGTGGGTAGGTGCCCGGTATGAGTTGAAGTATCCGCCAGACCGATGGGATTATGGGTCAAAGGTCAAGGGTCACAAAAACTAGAAACACATTTTTAGCATTATCTCTATGTGTGAATATCCTAGATTATAAAACACATACATAAAGAAAACAAAATACAAGATTATTTTTCAAAATATCTATGACGTCACGAGGTCAAAGGTCACACGGTTAATGGTCAAATCGGCAAAAATACGAGTGTGTCATGACCTCCTCCTAGAAGGTAAGTTGGATGAACTCCGATCGATGACGTTGTAGGTCAAAGGTCACGAATACGCGAAACACATATTTAGCATTATGTCTATGTGTGAATACCATAGAGTTATGGTAGTTAAAACTACCATATATGGAAAGCATACCATACAGGAAATTCTGTTTGATGACGTCACGAGATCCTACGATATTAAATGTCACCTGGTCAAAAGTCAATTCATCAAAAATGCTCTGAAAAGAAGTATGTCACAATCTCCTCCTAGATCGTTAAGTCGGATAAACTTCAAATTTGGTAGGTAGGTGGACGAGTATGAGCTGTAGCGTCCGCCTGGTCGATGACGTCATATGCCGAGGTTGTTGTTGCACGTAACACAGTAAGGTGCTGATAATAGATGGTGTCATTGACTTCTAATTCAGTCTATGCAACCAAGTTTTGGACCGAGTGATTATGTCTTGTAGCTATGTCATTTGACATGCGTTGGTAGCTACCTTCACTCTGTATTCTTTTAGAAAATATATGCATAGTATACGATTGCTTGAGGACTCGAGACGTTTATGCACTGTGAAGATGATGCTGAAGCACACACAACGCAATTTGCAGGCCATTCTTAACATCCTGAGTGACGGCAAGTCTCTTCCCATCATCTCAACATATCATAACAGACAGCTAAAAGACAACAAATAACAGTTCTCCTCGTTTCTGTAATCCTTTCATGTATTTATTACAACTAACAGAATTATTTATTTATAGTGTACTTTTTCAATTACTTTCAAGATGTTTCTTACTTACATATCATGAAAAGATAAAGAATATAAATAAAAGTGCCTCAGAAATACCGCAACTAATTTCTAATGATTTTAAATAGTCATCGCGCAGACGGTACGCCTACGCTCAAAGTGTACACTACGATAACATCAATTTGAAATATCGCCCTCTATTTGTCTCTCATTTTTCTGATAATCTACATACGTGAGAGTTCAATTCAACTAGAAAATTGAGCTGCATACAATGTGTTCATTCCTTCTCTATAGACTTCTGTTTTATTTATACAAGGAGTAAAAAAAAACGAACTTAACCAACTTGTGGAATGTATCTTTTAAAAACATTGGGGATACGCTGATTCAGTAAATTGTTGGCATCTCAATAACACAAATTTTGTTGAAAATCGGTTCAGAATTACAAATACAACATCCGAAGAATGTTGTTGGAGGGCAGGACTCTTCCACTGATTGGCAACCTGAACACATAACAAACATTTCCAACCACAGAAACTTCTGTCCTCAAACCTTTCTCTAATTTTTGTTTCAAATTATGACAAGAAATCTGATAAGGCAATTAATTTTTAAACTTTGCAAATACTCTAAAACTGATGAACAAAGCATAAAATTATAACATATCAACTGTATCAACCTTACAATTAATGAATCCATACCCCTGGCTCTTGTTTCGACTCCATGTATCTGTAGACATTATCTGTGGAACCATACCTGGGATGATCTTACCGACAGCTGATTTAAGATCAGGGTTCCTGCACTTTCAACGGAACAAACTTTTCCACAACTTTCCCAGGACCAACTAAAGAATTTTCAAGACCTCCTTGATAGTTTTCAACTAGACCAGACAAATCCAAGGTAATACGAGGGGAAGACAACAAAAAAGGAGTTGTTATTACGAGTGAGAATACAGTTTGATCTTACAAGTGTCTTCTTGACATCTTGCAATGGTCACTCTTTGAAAATTTCCATGACTTTTCCAGGATTTCACACAATTTCCCTGAATTTAATACCTTTTGGAAGGCTTACAGTAATTTTCCATATTGTCATGAGCGTTCAAGGTTTACCGTGACCGCAGTAATTCCTGTAATGTGCCAGTGACTCTTTAAACTGTTTCTTTTCTCTGAGAGCCAACAATTGAACCATTTCATTTCCACTATATGTCAGCTATTGTATACATACACAGAAGACATTGTAAAGTACAAATCTGAAACAGACAGGGTGAAAAAGTTTCGTTGGGCATCGCTTGAGACTACAAAAACCTACTTCAAACTCTCAATTTTGTGGACATGTAGACCCTACCTCACTTGAGGGGGGAGTTTAGTCGCATATTTGACTGGAAAGGAGGTACTAGGGGATGGAAATGATCGGAACAACCATCATCGAGCTACAAGCAAAGCTGCACTATCACATTCAAAAGCCACAGGTGAAATGTCTGGTAAGACTACACACTTTATGCATGAATTATGTTCCAGTCTGGGGTGCTTTTGATGTTCTTTTCACCTCATATCATCTGGAGAACACTGTACCAGCAACCCCTGCTACCCCTCCCCCAACCCCTCCCCCCATCCTCCATGTCCACGTTTCACCTCTGTGCTTTATTTACACCTATGTTGGTTACAACAGATGATGCAGGCCTAAGCATAAAAGGGTCGATTCCACTGTTCAAAATTCACCAATTCCCTCCAGGAATCTTAATTCAGTATAGATGGGGGGGATATGGTGGAAACCATTAAATGCAAGCATCTTTGAGAGGTACATGGAGGTTCTCGACCACATTCTAAACTGTGGAGTGATTAATGTCTTGGATCTCTATTTCTCTCTGCACTGCTCAAGGACTGGTTGAGACATTTACTCCTTTTGCTGACAGCAATGAGAAGCGTTTTCAACGACACACATTTGAAAGCCACAGACAGATTCTCTCAGGTTGTAGAAGTTGAAAGAAATCAGTTTTCAGATCACTGCCATAACTGCATAGGCCATTGAATATTCAAAATATTCTCTCTGAGTCCGTGACAGTATGAAACTACATGTCGACAACTTCCACACTGCCCAGTGTCTTCGTGTGTAGCTACAGATTGTTTGAAACCACAAAAATTTCTGAATAGGTTGATGAAGAACTCTAAGAAGAAGTCACACAAAAACATGGGACAATCAAAACCATTTTGCGGCTTTTACAGCACCACAGCCAATGCTCACATGACACCACATGTGATAAGGTTTCATCAAAGGAACAAACCCTAACCATGATGCAATCTGTCGATATCACCTATATTCTATCATGTAGAAAAGGATATTCTCGAGACATGATTTAAGCACATTATGGAAATTCTGTGAGCACAAGGTGTTCATCGTGCTGTGATTATGAATTATTCGTGAGGTTGTCTTGAATATTATATATCCTAAAATGCATTACTATTTTTTCCCACTGGTTGCATCTTGTTTCCATGTCAGAGGGGGGGGCACACCTCCATGTATATGTCTTCACTCAGTCCGCATTCACTTGGTTAGGAAGGATAAACTGTTGGACAATCTGCTCAAACCATCCCATCTGAATCTTTCATTATCTGAATCTTTCCATTTAAAGTATTTCCAGCAAACGTCTCAACCTATTCAAGCAGTTGTCTGACAGATACTTCCATTGCTGACTTTGGAAACATTCTCTCCTGCAAGTCTTGGAGGAGTTCATTTTCATGACTTCCTAACCTCCTTTTTCTGCTTGCAAAGATCTGTTGGTTGCGGCATTGGAAGGATAGAAGAACCTTAAAACGGCTTGACGGAAAACAGAAGTTCTGTTAACGTACTTTCCCAAAATAAACATCTTGATGGTATTCCAGTGGTCTTAAAATTATTCCCTGAATGGTATTTCCTGCTAAGTCATACACAGCCTCACCACTAGAGGGCAATGATGGAGTCAGTCCAAATTTCCATATTGAAGTGCACCACCTTATCTGCATATTCAGTACGGTTTTAATGTAAGGTTTACAGTTTTTTCAACATCTAACTTTTCTTGGGTTTACTTCACTACCTGTATCCCATCATCATCCCATTCATATGCCCCTTTTGCCATTCTACCACAATTTGAACAGTTCTAAATAATCTGACAACAGACTACCTTCTTAGGTGACAATACGTGACAAACTTCATCTTTGCATTCCTACAGTTTTCACTGAGTAGCCACTAAAGAGATTGGAAAGACCAGAACGATGTAATACCGTCCACGCCACAATGTGGATCTTTTTTTTTTTTTTTAGGGGGTATTCGCTGTAATTTGTTAGGGTTCACTTGAAATTAGTCCAGCAACATTGTTCAGCGGAATGATGTTACAAGGGACTCCATCAAAGTCAGAACAGTAAGTGTGAACTGTAAAAAATATCACAAACTTCTTGAAAGAAATGTAGAGAATAAGCAAATGGAAAATAGATCAAAATCCTTGGTGAGACGACCACAAACAGATATTTTGCGGTAAAATATCTCACCCACAGCGTCATACACTTTTTTTCTGATTCCTTACACTCTACCGTATTGATTGGATCAAATCTTGATACGATTAGTTGTCTTCCTTAGTCAATTATGCTCCTACGAAGAAATCTTTTCAGCACTTTTAAGAATCTGGCAGATGTCACAGTCTTTCTACATCCGAGTACTTTGACTGCAGAATTGGTTCCTAAGTGTAGCCAACTTACATTTGAGCTTGGTTGTTGGGAGCACACTTTCAATCTCACAATTGCGGTTCCAGGTAAGTCAAACTAACACTTGCATTGTCTCAAACTTAATCACAGTGTGTTATGTAATGGAGCTTCCCTTCTTGCACGCATGTATCATGTTGCAATAGTTGGTTCATCAAATAGATTTACCTGCCCTATCACTGGAAAATCATGTTCCTTCTTTAAAATGTTCATATTCTCAACTCTATGCAAACTTATGAGTAGTCAAATAATGATCCCTGGGTGGCAAGTTGTGGAGGAGCTTCACTCCTTGGTCAACTCAAGTGACCAGAGCCTTCCACTTTAAACACAAATATCTATGGTCAACTAACTTTCCTCTCTGTTTCTAAACATGTTCTGTTAGTTGTTGAGCACCAGATGTCTCCTGCAGTATTGCAGGTAAGCTCTGTTCCACATTGGATTCTACCAAATTTTGCTCAGATATTCTACTGCCAGAGCTGGTGTTGACATGGTTTTGGCCCTCCATGAGGTTTTGGCTTTCCATGAGGTTGTGGGTGTTGACATGATTCTGGCTGTTGTTTCCATTCACCACCTCTGAGTTAGAGTACACCATTTTGTTTATGTCCTCTGAGTTCATATCTGAGACATTCACATTGGGTGGAGTATCTTGCATCCCATAGGCCTGCCTCAGCTCTGCATCATCCTCCACTCTGTAATTATCCCCTTGTGCGGAGGAGGAACTCCCTGCACCATTGTTCCCATCTTCCCTGCCACTGTTAAAGACGTGGGCCAACCGAAGCCCCTCGTCGATGAGCGTTTGCTTCAGGAATGCCTGATGGCTCCTAGGGGTTCCCTTCCTTCTTGACACCCTGCTCCCATCTGGCTTTGGAGACTCTGTGCGAGGTGGTTCTTCCATGCTGCTGGTCGTCTGTTGATAACCATCGCCCGAGGTCATAGGGAGGTACCCCTCATTTGCCACTGGTTCAGCTGGAAGATAATGCGTGAACATCACGTTATTTTACACAGTAATTAAAGGGAAATATGGCGTTCAGGATACACCAACATAACATACAAAGGAAAATAGTGGTAATCATTGTCAAAACGTTCAGTCTCATCAATAAACATCTACTAAAGCTTCATCTTCTCAAAACATTATGCATTTCGAAAAGTTTGGGTAAACAAATTAGTGTTGAGTAACAAATGACTGAATTTCAATCTGCTGTCCTTCCTTATTTTGAATAATCATTCTACGTCCACAAACATTGGTTTCAAAAATATGGATGTTTTCTCTAAAACCAATGCCCTATTTCCCTTAAAGCAGTCTGTGATTCTATCAGAAGTAAGAATTCTTAACACAATCTTCAAGAGGAAATACAATCACTACCTTCAAACTTCAGGGTTTCTGCTTTAAATTTGCATGGTATGGATGGGGGGGGCTGGGGAAGGGAAGGAGGGAGAGACCATAAACGATTTTCAATACATGCAAGTCCAATCCTCATCACAAAGCGTGTCCCCTTATAATTACAAAACATTCTTGCCCCCAGCAGAAAGACCTGAACATGACGAACAGGCAAAAAGAATGCACTCAGTATATTTCTCCTTCAAAACTGATTGTTTTCCCTCTGTTGACAGGTCTCATCTAGCCTACAAAGAGCTGATTAAATGACAGAACTACCACAACAATAGGCAGGCTCAAAGGAGGTTATCAGGCAGGCAAAGAGGTGAAAATATGCCTCCATTCATTTCAAATAAACAGATCTCCTCTCCCTTGTCTTACGCCTCACCAGAAGTACTTAAAGTGTGTCAGATGCATATTACACACAGATTGACGGTCCACCTCAAGTGCTGTTATTCTGGTCAAATTATGCGTTCCATTACAAACCTTTGGTGTGAGTAAAGCCTTTGATCTCATAGCTACAGTACTATGCCATCACAGTTATCATCACACTGTAACCATGGTAGGCAAATTATGAACATGCTAATATTACCACTGAAGATTGGTAACTTTTCAACACCATGATTACTTAAGTTCTATGGAAAGTACATCAAATTAAAATCTTTCTACTTCAGTCA
This sequence comes from Stichopus horrens, assembly GCA_009801055.1. NCBI lineage: Eukaryota > Metazoa > Echinodermata > Holothuroidea > Aspidochirotida > Stichopodidae > Stichopus > Stichopus horrens. The sequence goes on along the minus strand of VJOZ01021994.1, from coordinate 12,650 downwards.
GCAATCAGCACCAGTTGGGAAGCTAAAATATATTAAAGAACTCCTCAACTTCCCAAGGAATCAAACCAGTTGAGGATTCCTGGATTTCAGGTTCTTTATGAAATATACTGAAAAGAGTTAGGTAATCAACTGGAATTAATAAGAGAGACTTGAGGGAGATAGATTTATGTAGGAGGAACATGCCATTCTCTGTTCTGTAAGTCTTCTATTTAATGAGTAATTAAACACACCTCCTGCAGATATTACCAACGGAAACTAACTTATGTCATTCACAATGAACATGATTTCTTTTTGCCCACAAATTTCCCTTTGAGGATAGAAACTACAAAAAAAATACATCTTGTAATACACAGGAAGACAGCACAGTCTTCACTGGAAAGTTTTTGCTACAAATCAAGTGATTACATATTCAATTTCTCTTTGTTTGCCCTGGGTGGTGTCTTTGGCAGATATGTAGACTTTATAAATTTAAGTTGTCACTATTATTATCCTTAATGGTTAAGACAGTCAGCTTTACAATGTGCATAATGTACAACTTTGAAATTGTTTACTTAATGCAAAATTGTTGCCATCTGGTATGTTTATGGCTCATCTGGAGTAAAATTGTACAGCAAAAAAAAAAAAAAAAGAGTGGAAAATGCATTAAGGTTTTGATTAATTCATTACACAACACCATGACTGAATGTTTATTATTTTTGTTGACTAAAGTTCTTCACCACTAATGTATGGCAAAAGAGGTCATTCTACTGTGGCACTAGAGACCAAAGAGATTAATCCCTGGTGACCCCAGATGGCCTATCACCTCAACCAAAATCAATGGACTGTATCTATTCAAAATGAAACTTCAACAATACAACAATATAAAAATTATACACACAATTACTATCTTGAGATAGGGTGGTCAGACAATTTTCACTTTTTAAATTCTGCTTCACATGAAATGAAAATTTGACCTCCAACAAAAGTAAGAGGATTTATCTACTTAATGTAGATAATTCAGGCCTTGAGTTTTAGATTTTCTAGGTGTGCTACAAATCACACTTCTCAGGAAATTAAGGAGTGGTGGGGGTGCTGTTTTATAAAACTTTCATATATTGCCTGTGTTCCCATTTTCTTGAAAGTGTGCAAAGAATCACACTCCTCACAGTGATTTGAGGTGAGTGGTGGTGTGCAATCGCACTCGCACTCGCACACCTCGGAATTCAAGGCCTGATAATTAATGATTCATCTACTTCATCTGATCTTCTTAGTTTTGGTCAACCATGGTGCAAAATTGACTTTCTTTGACACCATAACCCATTAACCTGAAATAGCGGTTAAAAAGCACTGGCGGGTGCTGAATGCTGACAGGACTAGCAGAGCACCACCATTGGTTGGCGTAGAGTGTACACAAAAATTTTGGGCCTTTAAAATCCTCCAGATAGCACAAAACAGCACTTCCTGAGGGTTCCTAGCTGCATGTACCTAACTTTGAAACAGGAATTTCATGCCGGTAGTATAATTGACATACTTTTAAGTGATAAAATTGACATACTTTAAAAAAGTAAGTTGACAGCACATAAGTTCATATTGGCGACAGCTTTAGTAGCCATTGACAACCAATACTTTTTGGGGATTCATGACTTTTTTTGATTGACTTTTCCGGAATTCATATTGCTGATGCATCCTATGTGAAATAAATATGATGACCGTTCTGCTGCGAGTCCATCATCTAGCCACATACTAGCATAATGCGTATTAGCAACATGCCCATTAATGGCCAACTAAAACTTTGAATCAACGATTCTACACCTTTAGGAGCACCTGGTTTTGACTGTGTGGTTTATTGATCTGGTGTGTCTTACTTTCAATGTCACAAAAAGATCACACTTGTTAAGTCTAGCAGTTTCCCAGTCCCCCCCTTTCCAATGTCCCCCTAAAGCCGTCAACTTATTGTCCCGCCCTCCTCTCTTCCCCTTTTTTTTTTGCTCTTCTTTATTTTTCGATATCATCCATTGCATGCCCAAAACTTCTGTGGGAGGGGAACTCTGTCCCCCCATGAACCCACCATCTCTGCTGGCTATGCCACTGACGTCATCCCTGAACAACTGAAATTATAGCCTTGATACTCAACACCATACAATATAGGGCAATTACTTAAAACTTTATATTAAAGACCCCTCCAACTGTCGCTTAAGAAGAGAGATAAACATACGATTCATATGGACTTGGCCTTGTCGAGGAGACGATGCATTCGAATTTGCTCCTTCTGGTTGTCTGACTTCATCATCTGACTGTTTCTTGGATCCATAGTATCTGTCCAAGCCAAGAGAATAATGCAAGAGAGAGAAAAAGTTGAGACTGAAATTGGGAATAGTCCTACAGCCCCTTAGCACAAATCTTGGTGAGGCTCTTCACATGCTTCTGCTGGCCTTGTTGTAAGCCTTTATGTCTGTTAGTATCTGTTAAAAATCCCACACTACATATGTTATTAAATGTATTTAGACAATCACTGTGCATCATATGGAAATATTATTGGAAACTAACTCCAAACAACTATGACGTTTGACTGAACCAACACCAAAGGTTTTGGTTTAATATCTGGTCACTCTTAGCCCATGTTAAGGGCTATTTGGCCATTTGAGGTCATTACATGCCATGCAGACTTAACTTACTGTACCCTTTGCTTCACCAGCTCTTCTCCCCTTGACAATTCTTTCTAATCGTCAATCCAACCGACATACAGCTCCCCGCATAAACCTCCCCCCCACCTTACGCTTTACCTGTTTTCTATTCCATCGTTGCCCTGTATCTGTAGGTCGCCAGGCTACCATCCACCTGAGTAGCCCTTGGGAAAATGGAGTAAAACTGAATATCCACAAATGCAAGCTTTAGGTAATGCATAGGAAAATGTTTTAACTGTCATCCACTCACAATGAACATACAGTACAACCTCGCTTGATTGAAATGGTATGTTCCACAAAGGGGTACAAGTTACATCTACTTTGAGTGCTTTAAGGATATTCACAATTCATATGGACATATATATTCACAAGTTTGCCGCCAAAATGCATGTATTAATTTGTTTTGTTTGTCATATGTCTAGCCTACAGTTTTAAGGTTTCAAATTTTTCCTAACAGATATCCGCAACATTGCATCCACCCCCATTTTGGTCAGGCTCATTGTCAATGTTGCCCTTTGAACAAGTGTGAATATATGACTGCTTCTTCCAGGGGGGTCAGGGAAACCATGGGGCACGAATGAGAATGTACGAGACACCTTGTGTGTGCATGGTATACTGGTGATCCAACCAAATATGGTCTACTTTACTCTGAGTTGTTATAAGGACTAACATCCTATACAACAATCACAATCTTTACACACACACTCACAAAAATATCCCCTTTCAAGGGCACTTATCTGAGGAAGGTTATCTTAACAAAAAGAAAAAACCAAACACTCACAGCAAGGTGCCAGTCCAGAGTTCTGATAATAAATTGGCTTTCGATTAATCACAATTGGTGTTTTCTCATTTGAATTATGAATTGAAGTTTCACTACTATATTGCTGGTAAAATTTTGGAAGACAAGCATATACAAAATAACACAAATATCTCACTTCAACTGTTCTCTGAAAAGGTGGTTTCCACTGCAGAAAAGCCAAATCAGAAAAAAAGCAACTTTATTCCAGAATACACTTGGAGCAGAAACAATTTACTGCAGAATCACTCACAGAGCCCATGTCAACAGCGTATTCATTGATACACAGTTCAATGTGAGGATTGCATTATTCACAGGTCTTCATGTTTGCAGTCTAACCATAGATTTGATTGGTGCATTGTCTGTTGAACAGGGCCTGCAGATTTTGACTGAATTTTAAAGATTCTACAGAGTTGTAAAAAATATCAGACAAAGTTACTGTAATTTTAATTTTGTTAACCACAGAAATCTCAATACACAACAATGACTATTGATTTCAAAGTCAATCTAATCCTTTGTGTGACAATTCCATGGTTGCAGTTTACTCAGTGCAAAGATGCCACAAGACTTAACAGGAAGAAATCAACATATTTCTCTCTGCACATAGACAGTTTGCCCATTGTAACATAATTACTGATCATAACTGATCTCCTCCATGAAGTAGATGGTCACCTGATACTCACCTATCTGACCGTCTCTGCCTCTTGATGAGATCTGTTTGCTCTGTCATCAGCATTAGCTGCTGAGATGTAAGTTTCTCCAACTCCAGCTGGAGATCGTATACTTTCTGCAAGTTTTCGTCCACCTTGGCGAGGGCGATCTTGTCTTTGAGGTTGGCCTGATTTTCTTTAATGATGGTCAACTGGTGAGTGATTTCGCTCATCCGTTCCTATGTAAAGAATGCATCAAGAGTAAATCGTGGTGCTATTTACATATTCTGGTGGTAACATGAACTCTAATTAATGACTGATAAATGTTGTGTGACGTGCATCTAGAAAAGAGCTGGTTTCAATCAGAAGTTGCAGAGTATAACAATGAATGAAATGACAATCCATTGGAATTTCGTCCACATCTATTCCTGTTTTGGAGTTACAACTTTTCAAAGTTTGATAAAAATGCAAAACAGATGAGAAGCAGTGTTGCACAGTTTCAGTATTTCTTTTGTTAGCCCTTTATATGTTGTTTCTTAATTCATTAATTACCACCTTTCACATTGGCAAGTGATAGAGATATTTTTGAAGAAAAAAATACAAGCTTTCCAAAAAATTCCCAATTGTCCTTGAAATAAAGTTTAAGTGAGCAAAGATAACATAAGACATATAGAAGAATATAGAAGAAGTCCATCTCTTAAAGTCACAAATTTGCAAACTAAGCCAATGTTTATCCATGATGCAGGTATGAGACAGGAATTTACTTGTTAAAAATTGTCAATATTTAATGGATTTTGAATGAATTTATGGTTTTTTCAGCATTCTCAATAATAAATACACCCAATACTCCAAAAGGTCACTTTCATGTCATTCGACCTTTAATCTTGCCTATCTTAGTCATTCTGGGTAGAAGTAACAGCAATGTACATAATATTATGTTGCATTCTTTTGGACAACAAGATGATATTGGTTAACTTCAACATCAAATAACTTAATTTACATGGCACACCCAACTATTATTGTCAGGAGATTCTCAAAGGTCAGTCAAACATTGACTCCACACAGCATCAAACTAGGCACCTCCCCCTATACTGTAAATGTCAGGATGGTCTCAAAGGTTGGTCTAACATTGAAACTAGTGTGCACTGTGTCTCAAACCAAGGCAAAACGGAACAAATCCACTGTCACTGCTATGACACCACATGAACACAAAGCAATTTGCTCATTTGGTATACTTAGGGTGATGATTTAGTGGAAACTCAGCAACCTTTGGAATATCCTACATTCAACCCTCTCACTGAATTTGAGCCATTGTGCCAGCAGCTACTTCATTTCACTAAACTTGCTTATGACTTCAAAAGGCTGATATGACTCTGTAGCAATAGCAGTTGGTTAGATCTTGAGAGGAAAATGACATGCAAAACTTTTCTCTGAATCTGATTATGCATGGCTTGTACATAATTGTTTCTGAATCACAAAAAAACTATCCCCCCTCCCCCACAAAATAAAAGCAAAAAAACCAAACACAAGGTTCGACAAATCTGCATGGACCTGCTCTCTTTTCATATAGCTTTCATGTTGAGCCATTGTGTACCAGATTGGAGCATATGTGGGAACCAGCCAAGGATATGCATATGAGAATCACCAAGAAGTATAGCCAAAGGTGAGGTTACGTAGTTAACATAACAACATGGGTACCTCGCGTCTCAACTTCACCAGCTCAGCTTGCACCGTCCTTGTGTTGGTATCTCCATCTCTGACAAACTTCTGCCTCTTGCTGTAAGGGTTGCCTTCACTGTCTGTTTGCATCCTCACCATGTCTCGATTTGATCTGCTTCATGAAAGGGAAGGCAGACGTTTGCAAAATCAGTCAAATTTCTTTTCGAATGAGAACCTTTGAGGCACACGGGATGCACACCTTAGACAGACATGGATTGTCTCATTCACAGTAAATTTAGTTGGATGACGTTTCATGTGGATTCACTTTTTCCAGAGGTCTAATACATAGACCACACAATGCTAAGTATACACACACACCTACGATCTAAGAGACCATGGGACTGGGACGGACATAAATTGTAAGTGGACTAGTACTCAATGAATAGAATATCAGCAACATTTTACTCCACCACAAATTATTTATCAACAACAACCCCTCAATAACCCAATAAGTACACTTAAGTATCTACAGTAAGTTGTGTGAAATTCTTCACAAATGTCCAATATATATAACAGATTAAATGAAAACTGTTACAGCTCTATTTCAGCTTTGCCTCATATGACAATCAAAATGTGTGAAGATGTGTGTGTGTATGTTTGTGTGTAGAAAAAAAAACTTCAATTTCAAAAGTTTGTGTCTGCGACTCCTCCTACAACACAAAGCCAGTGATGGTCAAAGTTGGTAAATGGTTAACCCATTGTCTGAAGCTGTGTCTCTCGTCAAAATTTAAGGTCAGACAAATTAGTGAAAATCTTCCTTTTGCTGTATTTCTTAAACCCAAATGGCTATTAACATAGGACCTTCAAGTATATGGCTGGTATACAAGATTTTATCTAAAAATTATGTTTATATGTGTTTTAAGGTTTAAGGTCAAATTTGACATTGAAAAGTTTGAGTCTGAAACTCCTTCTATAACGCAAAGGTGATGAGGGTCAAAGTTGGTGACCCATCGTCTGGTTGTGTACTTCCATCAAAATTTAAGGTCAAATTAGTGAAAGCCTGAAATATTTGTGATTAAGCTCAACCACAATGTGACATGCCTGCATAAGTGTGAAAGAGAGAATGAGTACAGAAGACAATAGTGATAGGTTATGCAATTCCAGAGATTGCCCTCATGTTGTCTTTTTTTTTTTTTTACTTCTCTTGTAATCTTCACACTTCCAAAAGCTGCAAGGGGACACACTGTAGCCAAATTGAGAAGCAGACTGAATGAACAGCAAACAAGGTATTGCAAAAACTGATCTTTACCAACTAAATATCACAGATTGCAAAAGACACCATACGATACCAACACCACTCTGAAAGGACATCATGATATTCACCCACCAGCATTGTTTCCACTTTTGTTAAAATTGAGTCATCACAAAAATTCCTAGAACCTCTCAGGAATTTCAAAAGGAGTCAAGGGAAGTACAAAAAGAATTTCAGGCAATGAAATGTTGCGCAGGTACAGTAGATTTTACACTTATACAGCACAGTGTGCCAGTCTACAGTCTGCACTAACTTATGTACTTTGCAATGGATTGTCCTCTGATGGAATATACTAGATTGCTGCTATCTGTGATACCTTGCAAAGTCACAACTATCATGGAAATTCTAGAGACTGCAATTTAAGTTTGTCTGTTAGTAAATCTTGACTGATGATGGAAACACTGGGGGAAGTTTGAAGGTCCCCTTCAAAATCATCACATTCTACAAAAAAACCTTTGACATTCACAGTATCTATAGTGTCTATTAACTTCTCAGAATCTACACAGCTGTCATTGTCTGGCAGCTAGTGTGACCAACGAGTATTATATATTTTAGCACTTCAACCGAACTGCTTCCACACACAAAACTGTTTTCAACAGGCCTTACAGACCTGTCACTTTAACTAATACACACAAAAACAATTTCTGGTAAATTGATTATGCAACAATTTGAGCAAACTCCATGATGAACACAGTGCCAGTAACTTAAGGAAACACCAATTTATTTGTTGAGAGTCTCCTCTGGACTGAGGCAACAACAGAACATCACCAAGATACAAATATTTGGTAAGCATTTACAAACACCCCCCTGCATTCACAAGGGCAAAATTTGGAAAGATTCTTAAACTGATAAGCTGTACCACATGGTCAAGTACTGTTAGGGCAATGGTGTAAAACCTTAAATCCTGATCCACAAAACACTAACTATTAAATACTGCTCTTGAAAATATCATATTATATGTGGCAAACATCAATCAACTTTAAACTGACTTAAATGGGTGCAACTGATAAACAGCTAAATCTATTGCATTAATTCTGCTGTGACCTTAAATAAAAAGAGAATATGGTACCCAATGTATCTTACAAAAAAAACCCAGAATGCACAAATCAAATCCACGGGGGTTTTGATGATTTCATTTGGGAACTATTTTTCATGAATCTGACACACTAATGTGTAAGTGTAACATAAGAAAGAGATGCTTGGTCATTGTAATGTAGCAGTAATTTATCATATCACTAATTGGGGTGTGCAGTGACATCTGCTGACTTAAGTTGATGACTGCTATTGTAAGTACTCATCCGAACCTACACAGCTGCAAAGTATAGAGATACATATCCAAAAGCTTCCCTAGATACCAAATATCAAATCTGTGCAAGCTTCCCTTCTTGAGAAATTGTTTTTACAAGGTTGTCTTGACTTGACCCCTGTTGACCTTAAATCACCTTTGACCTCCTTAGTTATTTGTACTCCATAAGGTACCTCCACACACCAGAAAAGAGACCTCTTCAACCTGGCTTTCTTGAAATACCATGTGAACAAGGTTTTCACCATTTGATCCTTATGACCACAGATGACTGCTAACCCCCACCAAACACTATACATTTCTTGTACTCAATAAGGTACAGTTCACCTACATATGAAATATTAGATCTGCACAAGCTTCCCTCCTTGAGACATCGTGTTTACAAGGTCTTAACTGTTTGATAACTGCTGATCCCAAATTACCTTTGACCTCCACCAAAAACAATAGCCTTCTTGTACTCATTAAAATACACCCATATACCTCATATGAGATCTGTACAAGCTTCCCATCTTAAGTTATTGTGTTTACAAGGTTTCACTTTTTGACCCCTGTTGACCCAAACGACCTTTGAAGTCCATCAAAATCAATGGGCTTTTTGTGTTCCCACTAACTAAATATGACATATGTGCAAGTTTCCCTTCTTGAGATATTGTGCTTATGAGTTTTTCACTATTTGACCCCTACTGACCCTGATGTGACCTTTACGTCCACCAGAACATGGCTTCTTATACTCAATAAGGCACACCCACATAACAAATATGAGATCTGTAAAATCTTCCGTTCTTGAAATATTGTGTTTAGGAGGTTTTCACTATTTGACCCTACTGGCCCCCAAATGACCTTTGACATCAACTGAAAAAGCCTTCTTGTACTCAATAAGGTACATCCACATACTAAATATGACATCTGCACAAACTTCCCTTCTTGAAATATCGTGTTTACAAGGCAGGCATCACAAACATACATACACACACACACAGACATAACTTGCATGATCACAAAGGTTTGATATCATCAAAACCAAAAGTAACAAGTCAATCTCCTCAACTACTGTGGGTATATTTATTATCTCCTTCTGTTCATGTCTTGTTCTCTGAAAAGAAAAACTTTTACCTGGAATGTCCATGCTTGTACTGATAGCCGCTCTCTCTCACGACCTGCCTAGCGAGTGGAAACAGCCTGTCCCTCATGAAAAGGAGGTTGGGTTCAAGCAAGCACAACTGGCAAGCAGCTTCATTAACGGTTACCTTATAAATGGGAAGGATAAAAATAACAAAGGATGCTGATTTTCCAAATGAAGACGGAGAGGCTTTATTACCAAAGCTTGGAAAGCTCTTTGTTTAATGTATGAGATCGATAGACAATGTTTTGTTTCTACAGTGCTGACATCATCTCTATCAAAGAACAAATAAATGGCAAACACAAAGACCGATACATACAGACTGAGAGCCATATACAGATGGACATACTGATCAGCTAAACGTACTATACAACATGCAACTCATTGTTGAGAGGAGAATAAGGGCGTAGCAAAGGTATAGTAGTTTGAGATTAATTTGGACACTCCTATGGGGTAATTTAATCACATGTGTGGTTTCACCTAGTATTGATGAAGTTTTACACACACCTCACATGCTGCCATTTTTCTTTGATATCAAACGACACTCTACGACACAACTATCAGAGAAAACGGTTGTGTGTGAGGATTTGCATGATACAACAACGCCATTTTCAGCAAATGGGTGTTATCGTATCATAAATTTTTTATGTTAAAAAGAAATTCAGTCCTAATGCGTGGGAGCGTAGTCTCTAGACAACAGAGTCATATTGTGAAACCATAGAATTCTTACAGACCCCCCGTAGAGTGGTATTACTTGTGTGTATCATGCTTGCCGGAAACAAAATTCTTTTCTTTCAACATACAGTATAGTATTTACAATGCCAGATGGAAGTGTAAGTTGCACTACTAGTAGAACCATTGCATGAGATACACGCAAGAACGTAATGAGGCCGACTTTCAAATACTCCTTCGCTATACGATAACGTGCACAGAAATCATAGACACAGTGAAACTTTTGCAAACCCTGAGCATGCACATTCCAATGCTGAGCTAAAGAGAATACATGAGGGGGAATTTTTCTGGGAATTTTTACCAATTCACCTGAAGTTATCCTTCCATACTGTAACTTGGAAGACAGGTTTGCAAAGACTGGATTGCTGTGAGATGGATTAAACAGCTTGCAAACAAAGGCTCATCACCCCAGACAGTTCCAATTCTCCCAACAACTTACTGCTTGTCCCTTCCAAAGCCTGTCTAAACCTCCTCCACTATGTAATCAAAACAATGGGCCCCTGTGTATGCTGTGTAATATGGGTTACTGCATCTTTCGAATTTGCTGTCAAACAAAGAACAGTGCCAATTAATATACTTTGCTTTCCCCAGCCAAAATTGCAGCTTGGGGTGATGAGTGACTCCCTTCAATACAATTTTAGCCTATGGACTCTACCCAAATGATTATTTCACAACTACACAGTGAAAATTCTGTCTCTTGTTCAAAAATGACAACAACCTCAATTGTACTGGATGGAAAGTAGACATTACGGTATTGTTCATGTACCTGAAAATTTGCACAAACATTAGATTAACATTATGCTTTGCAGGATGGTTTTAATAAACTGACCACTAAAAGACACTACATAACATTCTCCAACCCCCCCCACCCCGACATTTCTTGTCTTACATTTGGCACGACTTGCTAGCAATATGACATATACTTCATTTCATGAAATTTGCTTTAACTGCTCACAGTAATTCTGTTTCATCAAAATGCTACCATGTGAAGTTGAGGATCTATAATGTCATTAATGTACACTGTGACAGTACTGTACAAAGATCAGCTTATCAAGCATGCCTTACTAACTCCTTTCCCAATCTGTATTTATGCTCTTCTCACAGGAAAGATTCAATCGATATTTGCAATTATCATTCCTTTATTATAGCACACAGTCCTGCTTTAGAACACCTTCATCAGTTTCAAGCTATGAGCTACCCACACACTCACAGTGTAACACACAGTACACCATGCACACTCACGTGCACGCCGTACACTGCAAAATAAAGTGTCCCTTAAGTCAAAAGTGAAACTCCATCCACCAGCCTGTGTGAATTTGCCAGTATCTTTGTTTTTGATCTAACCTTACCTCATGCAAGGACAACGGCTTTTCAGACTTCCTTTTAGAGTCAAATCGCCCATAAATTGGAGCCCACTTCCTGATTTCTTCCTCTCTCTGCGGATGATCAGACGCCATCTCTAAAATGTGAACCATCTCTTGTGGAATCTTCTTGGGAAGAGGAAATGCCTGCATGTCCATTTCTTGATATATCGCCATGGCAGCATTTTTCACATTGACGATGAGCTCTTCTGTGAGACTAGCATTCTCTGGACTCGCAGCAACAGGGGTCTTGGTCTGGTTAAATTTCGGACTGTACGTCATTCTGTTGTATTGTGAGAGGCCTGTGAAGGAGGGATACTGCTTGGTGGCCGAGGGGTTGATGCTATCGACGGTGTTGCCCGTGGAGATGTTAATGTTGTAGTCAGGGGCGACTTGTTTTGGGGGCTCTGAGCTGGGTGACAGTTCAGCTGACTGTGAAGTCAATGTGCAGAACACACATGTACGTTACAGTGGTGCACAGATAAATCCAATTTGTCCTAAGTAGTACATATATCTGACTGTATTGTATACACACACATATCACTGGCACAATGTCATAAATACCCAGAGTGTGTTAATGAGATGCATTCATGAATGGCCTTGGTGCAAAGCACATAGAATGGTTCTGGCAACTTTGGCAAGGTCATTCTGTTGTCCTGAAAACTGGTTGGGATTTAAGTTTTGGAAGAACTAGTAATGTGGGGAAAAACTGTGCAAATGAGAAACAATCACCAATCTTCAAAATCTATGTAAGCACATCACCGTGGCTTTCACAAAATGTTAAGGTTTGTTTCACTTTCAGGGTTTCTTTTCCAGTGTGACAGATGTATACATCAGTGTTCGTGCTAAGTCGTGGGAATGCATAAATCCCACATTGGCCTCCTGAATCCCGCACAAAGATAAACCTTGTGCGGGAAAATCCCACACACTTTTCCAAAGCTGAGGTCACAGCTACAATTATAAATACACACAATACAGAGCAATAGAATCTTTACCAAGTGGCAACTCTCTCCTCGATTTTTGAAAATCTCTCCCAAAACTTTTTTTAGAGAGG
>VJOZ01021972.1:0-10531 GCA_009801055.1 Stichopus horrens | reverse complement strand
GGGGGGGGGGGGGAGAAGGGAGTTCTAAGCGACATCAACCTAATCTTGATTATGGGATCGGCATATCTGCAATCTCTAAATTAATGAGAAAATCCCTCCTTGAAAAATGGTCATTCATGTCAGATGCGTTGAGTTGATACGACAATTTTCACTGATTATACATTCTCTTTCATTTTTTATTGGAGCTCTCGGCAAATAATGCGATGATACCTTGTCGTGTACACGATATCATGTGAGGATTGGCTCCCCCGTCAGCAGTTCTGGTCGGGCCAGGGTTGCGATTTTTGAGCCTATTCTAGGTTATACATTCATAATATTGTAATCGCCGATGCCCACTGGGCTTGAAAACAGTGCCAACTCCACCGGGAAGGGATGCTCTTGAGGCTTTGAGAAGGGGACGAAATCCCATTTCAAGGCAGCTGCAGAGAACTTTAGATCAGAAGTATGGGATCTGTGTCCTCTAGATTGGACTTGGCCAAATAATCGATTGGGTTAAGATTCCAACACGGAACTTTATTTGTATACATTGCACTGATGGCAGGAACTAGGCGGAAAGAGGATGCAAGCAGATGCCCACACCCCTACACGGTCTCAATAATTTTAACAGATTGCCGTTTCTGGACCCTGGTTAGTAAATATGTATATTGGGACCACACTTCATTAACAATTACTGAATCGAAGATCAAGTTCACAATATGTTCTGTGATGTCTACCTATACCGGTACCAGGTTGATGTCGGTTTACTGAGTAAAATATCTAAAGTCTGTAAAAAATGGGGAAAAATAGGCCAACACTAAGTTTAAGTCAGCTCAATGACATTCTAATCTTCAAGGATCGATCCGTACAAATTACTGTTGATTCTTGATCATGGGGCTGTGGGGTCGGCGGTCATGAAAAAGTCAGCAAATTCAAGCAGACGTGTACTGCGAACAGACACATAGGCCTACTTGCGATCGAACAGACATACAAGTAAACAGGAAGTTATGTCCATGCTTTCTAAGTTGCTTGAGGGAGGCCTGGTGGTTGATGTTGGGACTATAGGTAGGCTAAATTTAGAAACTACAAACAAACGACTGATGAACGCCTAAGCTAGAGACACGGAAGTATTTTCAACAAGGTAGGTAAACACTATAGGCTGCTGTGCACAGTAGTCTGTGACCAATACCGTACCTGTGTGGGTACGATTGTAAAACATACAATAGTATTACAAACGATACCGAAAGTGAATTAGTCGTAATGTGTAAGACCACACACTCTAGACTATAGTAACAATATACATTAACAGTTGTGTCATCTGCTAATGAATAAGAAACACACTCAGTAAGACACAGAAAAGGCTGAGCTGCAAGCGTGTGGTAAACCGGAGTCACTCAGTAAGACTTATTTCATACGGATTATCCAAACTTGGGGATTGTGGATATGTAGGCCGAGGCCAACTTTGTTTCATTTCCGTCTCAGCAGATGCTCAACTGTCTGTACTGTAACGACGAAGGTAAATTTCAGGCCTGACGTTAGGCTTACTGTTTTTTAGCTAATTTAATTTCAATATTTGACTGTGTGAGGAACTTGAAAGTCAGTATAGCCTCAAAATAAGGATTCTATCAAGTATGATGGGTCTAACTTAGTTCTGCATTTTTATTACTGCTTTCATGTCCATACCTAAATCATGGTAAGGAGCCTATCATCAAGAACTGAATACTAACTAGGTAGGCTTAACTATTTTCTGTTTAAGCTTTGACCACTGACGCTATTTTACAGTAAAAACGTATAGGCCTTAACACTGGGTATGAAGCATGTATTTGTAGTTGATATCTTACTACTTAGCATAGTAATTAGTATTACTCATTACTATACGAGTTAGGACCTGCGTGGGTTAGAGAACTATGGTATAGCCATAAGACCTAAGCAAGGCCTAGTATAAGAAGTTAGCGAAGGAGTCAAATTTAATCCTATTGTAATTTGTCACAAAGTGATGACAACTCAGATAGGAAAGTTTGCTGTGGCTGGGGATTTTGTCCCCTATGCAAAGATTTCATCATTATTGCCCAACGACACAAAAAAAGGGTACAGATCCCTGTGCATTTTGCAAGCTTGCCAATCTGGATGACAACATTGCTGACTAGTGGTAGGAATACACACCCCAGGCCTAGTTTAAGTAGGCTAGGAAAGACGCATTTTGCAGCAGGCCACTCAAAATTTGTGGGACAGATCATGGTAGGAACTACAACAAAATGTGATTTGATTAAGGAATTGACTGTAGGGCTTACATGTTAACCAATTGAAATACCAGATTAGTAGATGTTAATATTGCCTAAATTTTTTGCACTGAACTACGGTAGTACACAGTCAAATGTCAGTTATGCAGTACTGTAGGCTACCATAATATTGCTAGAGTGTAATTGTTGATGTGTGTAAAGATCTCTGTAAATGCAAACCTTGTATTGTAATGCAGTGTAGCCTAGATTTCCTTGACAACTCCCAACTAGTAACATTCAAAGTGGATTGAATCTTCGTGCAGGCCCTGCAGATGGAGTAGAATACTTAATGACAAATAAATCCTATAATACTATGATAAAGATCACTTCATCACTTTTCCCAGTGGAAGTTCTACAGTATTTTGCCTCTCTGTCCATTTGCTTGGCCTTTGGAAAGTTTGTGTCAGTGTTACCTCACATAACACTGAGGAAAGTTTGCAATCTGGGATTTATTCGATTTATTTGCATATCAGTATTGTAGGTCCATACTGTACCAATGCTGGTTGCATTGCCCTGACACATCAACCTGCTAGTTCAAATTTCTAGGCACTGCATGTTTGGACACTGTAAGATACAAAGAAATTTCTGGGTGGTTGAAATTGTACAGCGCGTGTACGTACTGTACCAGGACTGCTGTTACGATCATGAATTTTGTAACTGCAAGGTACTGTAGGCCTAGACTTATTGCCTCTTGGATCTGGAATCACTACACAGGGGGGTACTGTAGGTCTGCATACAAGCGCTACTCAATTCAGTGTTTAAAAGTGTTTGAAGTTATTTTCACAATCAGAGATACAATTTACAAGAACTGTACCCCAGTGACACAACAGAAACACATTTTGGAAAGACCGGACACTGACAGAAGCAGAGCTAAATGGAGACCACTTCACAGCAGAAAAAAAGAAAGAAAACAAACACAAAATATTTCCACCTTACGATTGAAAATATATACAATGTATCAAAAAGAGGCAGTAGAGATGAGACCAAGTAAAAAGAAAAGAAAATGCCAAGTCTGCTGGCATTCTCTGTAGGACCTTTTTTTTTTAACGAGACCTGTTAAAAGCAAAAGTTTGAATCAAAAGTGTATTGTCCAGACCATGGAAGTCATCTCTCCAAGCTTTAAGCATTGCCTAGATGCAATGTACTGAAGTTCTTACTGATACAGTCATGGCCTTTCAGGTTCCTGCTTGTATGAAGAAAGGCACAACCAATTTTTTTACAGGATCAAACAAGAAACTAGTTTTTGTGGCCTAAACTAAGGGATAAATTTAAAGTTGGAATATGAGTTGTACTGGTAATCGCCAGGTCATTCAAATTTTCCTTCGTCTGTGTTTCATGGAAGAGAATGTAGTGGAAATGCTCACATTTCACAAAATTCCTGAAAGAGAACTATGCAAATTTGTCTTCCACATACTTAAATGTGAAAACTGTCTCGACATTTTTGTTGACCCTACAAAACTCAGACTCTCCAGGAAAGCACAGCAGTCAATCATTGTTACTTGAAACCAAGCAGACCAATTAGGAATAGATATGAAGATTCATCTATGATAAAATATGGCTATAATAAATTTTATTTTGTAGTGGCTTTGACATAGTCTGTGGAATTTGACTTTCACTGACTAATTTTCAACCCATATTCCAGCTTTAAAGAAGGCAATGGTGGGAAAGAGGAGGAAAAAGTAGAAGGAGAAATAGATAACAGACAAGTTTGCTGTTCAATACACGCTGTACACGTGTGTTATCTTGTGACACAGAAAATGCATGGATCTTTAAAGGACACTCAGAATTTAATGACTTGGTTGTAAGACACAACTTTAGGATAATGTGTTACACTAAGTTTAAAAATGATTGGCAGTGAGTTACACAATCCTGTCATAAAGTAACGAGTATCATGTGTGCCATAATCTGAAAAAAAAGATCTTCTTGTTATTTCTGAGGTTCTGAAAGTGCTAAAAGTGCCACTTCTGTTTCATATTCATAGGTCATAGAACAAGCATCATCGTCATATGTTATACTGTGCTTGTTAGTCGTCCCTTTACATTACAATGGCATGTAGAAGCCGAAGCTTGTCGGGTTGTATTTGTTCACAAAACCTTAAAAGTTTCCCCGTTAGTATTGCTTTTGCTTTCTTCTTTGCTCCAGGTGACTTTATGCTTGTACCATGTTGTGATCTCCTCCCTCTATTTGACGGTGATTGACAAATCCTTCCACCTTCCACCATGGCGGCCATCGATGGTTCAACAGATGTTCGGAGTTGGCTGCAGTCCTTAAATCTGGAAGAGTATGCGGATGTATTCAAGTGCAATGGGTACTCCCAGGTTTGCCATTGCACTTCCTTGACGGAAGATGACCTAAACTTACTGGGTATCAAACAGACGGGATACAAGAAGAGAATCCTGAGCTCTTTGTCAAACATGAACGCCGGTAAGCCATCTTTGCCTCCCCGTACAAAAGGGCTGCCGAGCGCTAAACCGGTACCACCTGCTAGAAAGCCAACCAGGCCTCCCTCTTTAGATAATGATGAATACTTCCAGCTGCCAGCTTCTGCTGGGATCCCAAGCCCAGCTATAGTAGGAAAGGCATCTCAGAAGCCAAAGATTGTCCCCCGTGAGTCTATAAACCACAAGTCCAGCAGACCAGAATTACCACCCAGAGACCGCATCCAGAAGCCACAGCCGAGTCCAAGGAAAGCAGTCAGTGGTCACGCCAGCTCTAGTTCCTGTGTTGAGACGGTGCAGGTGGATGCTAATGTTACATCACCAACCTTATCTCCAGTACCATTAGTGTCACCTCCCCTGGAGGATGACTTGGTGCTTCGACCACTACCACCGGTGCCTGGGATGAATCCAGATGCTGAACTTTCACGAACTATGCCTGGATTGCCTCCAAAGTCTGAAACTTTGCACGATCCCCTCCCTCCTTTACCTGCCAGACCGCCTGTCATTGGGGCAGAAGATCCACCATTGGTGGTGTCACACAGCTCTCCCTCTTCTACATCAGTCTCTGCGATGCACTCCAATGGAGATATTCCACCTCTAGATAGACCAACGCCTTCTCCAACATTGCCTACCCGTGAACATGATGATTCTCTACCCCCACCATTGCCTATCCGACCATCGGGGCACCAAGCTGTTGTGCAGCCCACCAGTAGACCTGATGACACAGACCATGGTACCTCAGAACCTTCTATTCCACAGGTGGAAGCTCATGAACAAAAAGGGTTACCTCCACCGCCTCCTCCAAGGGAAAGTGCCAGTGAATCACCACCAGTTAAACCGATACGGCCTGCGGTGCCTGGTGCTGCATCACCTTCATCTGTTCCACCAGTACCAACCAGACCAAGTGTTCCCTATGTCCCAGATGGGTCGTCCTCCTCTGAAAGTGATACAGATGGCTTTGACCAGCAATCCTTGCTAAACCGACCTGTGCCATTGCCGCCAGTCAAAACAGACAGCTCCATCCAAGGTGAATACGACGTGGATCGTCCAGTGCCCCTGCCTCCAGTGCATCTCTCAAAGGCACCCAAAAATGAGTATTTTGACTTGGATGGGCTACCTCAAAATGATGATGAAGAGGATGAAGAGTCTCACATGTCTGGTACATCTTTGAGGGGCACTGCACCTTCCGTCCCCTCCTCGTCAATGAGGGAAAACTTGTCAGATAATGCATTAGCCCAAGAGAATCAGAACAGGTTAGCTTACGAGATGCTGATCTCCAGCAAACCAGTTGATTCTGTTCAGTCTTTGTATGACACTCCTAACCCATCGATGGGAATGACCAGGGCTCCGCCACTTCCTAGAAGAGCAGACAATGAACCATCTGATGCACAGAGAGAATCCATCTACGATAGTCCATCCTCGAACCAAAGAGCGCCGGAGATACATTCCTCATCTCCACAGAAGGATAACTCTCGTCTTCCACCTGGTAGCACTGGCTCGGACTCATTTACCAAAAGGTCAAGTGCTCCATCTGTGTACACAAATGTCAGCTCCAATGCTGTAAGCTCTGGCAGCAACTCGAACTATGATGAATTCCTTCCAAGAGGCAAAGAAGTGGATTATCTCATTCTCTCCGATGCTTCATCTGGGCAGCACTCATCCCAGATAGGAGATGCTGCTCAATGGGAGAATCCCCCAGCTCGACCTCCTAGAACAGGAGAGTATATTCTACTCTCAGAATCATCCACTGGAATGAAAAATGATCTTAATGGCAGCCCTTCTCTCGTTCTTCAGGACGAGGAGAAATTTCCTGACAATGTTACTTACAGCAGTCCCAGCAAATCCAAAGTTTCACCCACGAAACCTGTGCGGCCGGCACCACCTCCACCTCCTATTCGAAAGAGCTCACTATCCTCAAACACATCTCCGGTGAGGCGGATGCCATCGTACACCGATCCCGTGGATGAGGTCTACCACCTGGTGGATCCGAATGAAAGTTTGGACAGGACGCTAGAGGACCATCCCGTAAGGGCACTTGAGAGCGAGGAAAGTGATGAGGAGGAGGATGAAGATGATGATGTGGATTATAGCACATCTTCAATTGAAGATCAGAGGCTGAAGGACTTTCATAGGGTAAGTTGCAATATCTTTAATTTTCTCTTGTCTTATTCTACCCAGGATTCATTACCCCCTCATCAGAAGAAAATTTACTCAGTTTGAAGTTAGTTGATATCCTGATGTTTTGTGACATCAGAAATAAGACTAAAAGAAGGGGAAAAAAAAAGATAAAAAGTATGAAGTCTCTCTGCTGGCAGAGTAAATTTGTACAATGTGAAGACATCCTAAACACAGGACCATGCAGTATCCCTGGAACTAAAGTCTCATTTTACAGAGAATCAATTGGTGAATGAGTTAAGTACTGTACTTCATCTGAACTGTTAATGGTATCATGTCTCTTTTAATATTGATTTGTAGTGTCCGACCCATGAATATCTGCAAGCAGGCGGCAATCGCAAAAAGTGGAACGCCAGCTACTTACAT
Organism: Stichopus horrens; assembly: GCA_009801055.1. NCBI lineage: Eukaryota > Metazoa > Echinodermata > Holothuroidea > Aspidochirotida > Stichopodidae > Stichopus > Stichopus horrens. Next base: position 3,297 of record VJOZ01021972.1, on the reverse strand, counting down.
CAATTGCCATACATTAATCTACTAATATCCCCCATACCTGTACCTTTCTAACCATCCAATATAAAGTGCTGTTCTGACATTCATACTAACATCGCTTTCCTAATCCAGCACGAGTCTGCTTCATGCAGACTCGTTCGCATGGTGCTGCATCGTGTGTGGTGTGTCTCTGCAGATGTGGTTGCAATATATAGTTGTGGTTTGTGACCGTGGGTTTGTGTCCAATACAATCCACAACCAGCGATGGGCAGCCATTCCTGATTTGGGAGAATGTACACTGCCTACAGTACATTTAAAAACAGGAAGGAATAGAAGGAAATTATTTGAAGAGTTTGATATCATTTAGACTCTGCATACCAGTGCAAATACTGAGATGCAGTATAGATGGTATTTGTATTGGAGCTACGATGAAGGTCTGCTCAAACAAATTATTCACTCTTTGTGAAGAAATGTGACACAATAAACAATTATATGACATACAATCAGCAGTAGAATACTGTGCTTTTAGTGTGAAAGACTACAAGTAGGAAGGCAATGGACAATTTGTGAGGTACTAGCAGACATGTACATGTCAACTGTACGGTGCTGAGGGGAGAACCCTTTGCAAGTCAACACGCAAGTCAAGCGTATGTCGCAGAATGTTCCAGATAGGTGTGCCTAATGTCAGATACATGCATGAAGGCTAGGTGACAACAGTTCAACTGGAAACTTTCAAATTTTTATCGACATAGATCCTGCTACTTAACAATCGTTTGCACCCAAACAGGTGACTCTACAACCGTTTGCATCCACTCATCCAAGGGCTATATTTTGCAATAAATTATACAAAAACTAAGGACACGTGTGCTCCATCATGTTGAAGTAACAAAAAAAAAAGGAGAAAAATGTCTAAAGATACAAAAATCTTAAAATATATAATAATGATACCGAAATTGGTTGTTTTTGTGATAGCCAGTGCAAACCTTGAAATAAAGATGATCAATAATAGAGACACTTTCATTTTGACAGATCAGGTTTACAACGTTTTGCAGCACAATGGCACACATCCTCTTTTTTTTTTGTTCATGTTGGCTACTAAGACAGGGACACAGCTCTATAGAGAATCCTGCAAAAGAGGAAGTCAGTTTTTGCTGGTGTAATAGTAGCAGTGGTAGCCCGTGCTTGCAACGCACTGTGTGCATCATTAGCTGTCTACTTCCTCGTTGAAGTAACTGGATATACACCTGTGAGCATAGAGCCCAAAGGAAGAGAAAAAGATTAAAATCTGACCTTTGGTGTTTGTTTGCCGTAACATTTGTCAGACACTGAAGTTCCCATCAGTTTGTTCAAAGTTGAATGGAACCTGTGTGAACTAGCATGACTTACAGTAACTCACATCCCTCTGACGTCATTCGCCCTCGTCTTTGAAAGGCGATGGTGGGAAAAGACATCGAGCTGAGACCTGTAGACATTTCTGATCTGAAAACTGGATGAGGATTACGCCACCGTTAATCTCCGTTACGGTGTGCGCAGTCTGCAGCTTTAGGTGGACTTATTTTGGCATCAGTGGCAACATGGTGATATGGCAGACACTTTTGAAATGTCCAAAATACAGTCCATCGTATGCGGCCAGTGCGATTAACTTTTAACTGTTGTCATATCAATCGTTAACTGCTGTTTTAAGCTTTGACAAGTAAAGAATATATTTGCAACATGTTTTGCTGTCTGGTGCTGGTGAATACTGTAGGTTCAGTGATCACATAAAATGTTCTCCCCTCCTGAGACCCATGTTTTTAAGCACAATATATTCTGAGGCCAGGCTCCATTTCGCTATGCCTACATACTGTATGTACGTACAGTACATACAATAAGTACGTACAATAAGTACGTACGTACATAACCATGTGGCAGTTTCATCAATTTAAGTCAAGGAAGGCCTGGCCTGTAGTGATTCTGGTCAACAAGAGCTCCATTACACAGATCTTACAACAGTAAGAACTACAATAGATAGGTAGCTTTTCATTCTACAGTAGATCCTAAATTGATAATCATGTGAAGTTCCTGAACATTTCTTGCTTGTCCCTCTCAGTTTTTCCTTGAAATTTCACAAATTCACCTTCCACGTACATGAATGATGATAACCTTTAGTTTTTGTACAATTCATCCCAAGAATTGTACACACTGCACCTGTGGGTCATGTTTTAAAACAGTTATATGTATGATGTACGTGATAATGATATGCACGTACTGTATGATAATGATGTACACTTATATTAAGCAGATTATACTGCACATTATCATAGGCTGCCTGAAAAGAAGGAAAAACAAGGAACCAACTTCAGTGAATGGACATTTCATTAATATAGCAGTCAATCCCAGTTAATTCATTTGAAAGTAAAAGTTTTAACTCCTTATGAATAAAGACCGTCATAAATTGTGATTTAGAGCCTTGTAAGGACTAAAAGGGCAGTTTAAACAGTAAATCAGCTATGCCCAAGACTACCCAGTTATTTGTGGAAGTGTTATTGTAAGGTACAAAGCACAGGAGCACACAAAGAAAAAGGAACTGACTGAAGAGAAAAGAAACAAAGGGAAAGGATTTTACAGAACTAGCATCAGGAAGAACAAAATTTCACTTTCATCAAAAAGACAGCAGAAACTATTGTAGTAGAAGTTTGGTGCATTTTGTCTTGCTACGGAGGGCTTAGCAGAGAAGCATGGTCCAGTTAGACGGGAAGAAATACATAAACATCATAAGAAGAATATCATGGATGTTGATAATGTGGAATATTTCAACTCTGATTGTGGTTATTTGCCAAGCATGCCTGCTTTTTGATCCGAATTGCACATTGAAATGGTGAATGCAGAAGGGGTGAGAACTCGGTATGTCGACGTCCTGAACGAGCTTCTTCTGTTACGTTGGACTCCATGAGCGCCGGCTGTTGTGATTTTTTAGGCATACGCTAGAGTATGCCCTGTGCAGCGACTGAGATGTGAACGAATTAGCCGGCGTTGGTTTCGACAGTGCCTCAGAGAGCCACAAGACTCTATGCTGTTGTCGGAAAACTTGAGGGATATCAAAGCCATGTCATTGGCCAGCTCCAAACCCAAGTTAAAGTTGGATTCTAATCAGTGAGGAAATGTTTATCAGGAGATCTCAAAGTTCGCTTTATTCATGTTGTTGTGTTTTGCTGTTGTGCTGTGTATCTGTTTTGAGATGCAAAAGCAAATTATGTAATTTTATATGTGGTGAACTAGAGACATGTCAGTGGTAAGTAAGCTGATGTGGACAGACAGCAGAAATAGCTTTAACTAGCTCTC
>VJOZ01021960.1:0-10716 GCA_009801055.1 Stichopus horrens | reverse complement strand
GGAGGAGATCGTGAAACACTTTTTAGCAGTTTTCTTTTTCTCAGATTTGAATCTAAAACACTTAACCTTTAACTTGATGACGTCATCAATATTTCAAAAATCGTATTCTTTACTTTGCATGTATGGTAGTTTTATCACTCTNNCCCCAGTGGGTAATTCCGATCCACATCATTTGTATACCATACGGTACCCACAAATAAGTACTTCTGACATACCAAGTTACGATCCATTTATGTGTCAATTCTGGCGGTTTTAACCCACAAGCAAGTACAATATTTCCTCCCTGCACACTAGATAAGCCTTTTAGTGCGGGAGCTATCAGAATTTGAATTTAAGTGTCAAGTACAAAAGATTTAGTTGCATGAATGGAAAGGAGGGATTTAGGAACAAAGGGATGGACATTCCTGAGTTTTGAAAACGGTGCGTCTGTTTGTTGAATGACTAACAAAATACGTTTCATTACATTTTTGAGTACATCCACGAAAAAAGTGCAGTCCTGTTGATTTCATAGTCTTGATTGCAGATCTGATCTTACTTAGTGAACCAAAATGGTGCAAAAGGCACCTAAGAATGCCCTCAACACAATCACATTTAAATCATATTATAGGGCAAGTTTTTTATCTTCTCAGTTTTATTGTTTTTCATTTCCGTTTTATACCTTTGTTCTTCAGGGAAAGCTGGATATTAAGCCCCTCCCCTTTTGCTTGTTTCGTATCCGCTGGGGCGATCTCTGTTTTCTCCTTTTTTGCAAAATCAGCTAAAATTACCTAACTAATCAGGTTCGACTATGTACCTCGCCCGACATCCGGCCTTCCTTGCGTACGTTCGATTTTAACCTCGTGGCAGTGTAGCCTGGATGTCCGGATAAAAATGATCATTCTATGAAGCGCAGACCTGTATTAGAGTAAGGTAGGAGACTGTGTAATTTTTAAGAGCCCCATATTTCGATAGTTAATTTCAAAGACAGTAATCTGTTAGCCCTATTTAAGTGTTTAGGTTAGCCTTTCTATAGTCGAGTTTTTCAATAGACCTAATCAAGCTTTTCCGGAATCACCCTTAACAGAACGGTATCTTTAGCTCGGTCTTTCCAGTCAGGTGTGGCTACGTATACGTTACACGGTTATTACATCGATCGTCGTGAAGTGCTAAACGTTCACATGTGTTAGGCTACGTTAACGGGCTTGTTGCGTAGTACGGCAATTTTTAGTGTTTCCATTGTCTGAGACAGTAACGGATATAGGGGTTTAATATCTCTGGGAAGAGTACGTTTGCAGTTGTGCTGTTTTAATGGCTTGCTAAGATACAAGCGGATGTTAAATTAGTGATTTAAAAGTTTGGTCACAAGCAGTTAACTTTACACTCCTTAGGAGTGCTATGTAATGGTTACTAGATCTTTCATCGTGAAATTTCAGTGATTACTTTTCCTTCTAATCTAAGTTGTAAATCCTAAGGTTCTAGCAAAGCACCAACATTAGCTAGTCTGTTTTCTGTTTACCATGTTGGCCTCTTAAGTTAATTGTGAGTCTCTTTTACTCATTGTAACAACTATTTCTGGTAATAGTATTTAGTGCCTATAAAATGAGCTTCTCATTCGCCAGAACATCTACTCGTGAGAAAGTACTCAGCTGTTAGTAAGAATATTTATCCGTGAGGAACTACTCATTTACTCGTGAGAAACTACTCATCTACTCTTGAGAAGATTTACTCAGGAGCAAGTACTCATCTACTCATAAGAAAGTCTACTCGTGAGTAACTGCTCAATTGCTCATGAGAACTACTGGGTTACCCCGTAAAGCATCACTCGTGAACGTTCCCTGTGAGCAGCTTCTCGCTCACTGGTTTCACGCTTAAAGAGTTGTACTGTGTTTCTTCTATTAAACTCTTATGTATGTTTTGTAGAGAGACTTAACGGCTCATTTGTCCTTTTGAGCTACTCGTTAGAAACCTCACTGTACGTATAAGAAACGCTGCCCACTCCGGAGAAATCAACATGGAATCTTCATCATTATATCGTGATTGAATAAACTGGGAGAAACTTAACAAAACTGCCTCTCAATTGTTGAACGTATCTTTTCTGCAACGAACTTCTGTGTTGACCTACGGCGAGCGTTGCAATATATTGAGTACATCAATGATAGTTTGCAAGTGCATTCTTTAGATGCCCGTGAAAACAGATCAGCAATCCTTACGCGTCCAAAATTAGTGCAAATGGCACTTAAGAACACCTAAGGCACTAAAGGCACTACAAGAGTGCTCTTTTGAGCAAATTTAAGGCTCACATTGAGTATATCCATGAAGCTTTGCAAATACATTCTGGCATGCAACTGATAACAGATCAACAGTTCTTAAGTGCTAAAATTTGTACAAAAGGCAGTTAAAACCATCCGAAATAGGACGCTGTTTGGGGCACATTTTAAGCATGTATGGAGTACATTGAGGAAACTTTTCAGATACATTTATGACATGCTACTGATAAAGCAGCATTTCTACAGTGTTAGAATCGGTGCAAAAGGCCCTAAAGAACACATGAAAGAGGGCGCTGGCTTAGCACATTTAAAGAATACATCGAGTACATTGGCGATACATCACAAATACAACACTTGAAAGTCCCTGATAATAGATCAGCATTTTTTACGTGTTCAAGTAAGTGCTTAATGCACTCAAGGAGGCCCAAAATGGTGCTGATTTATGCGCATGTACAGAACCTAGAGTGGAAGATAAACCTTGTTGACGTTTTCCTGGCAGTACAAGGTCAATAAGCAGGATACACTCAGTGAGGGTAAACTAAAACTAAGAGACAACCATGCTAAGACTTTAAGAGAAATTCACTCAAGGTCTCTGATGTAACTAATGACATCTCACTGGTAGACGACGCTAAAAGCGCACCTTACCAGATTAGTGTCCATAGATATCTATCTAGTTTCCACCTTATCTTCTCTCAGGAATTCACGAGTTCTTAGAACAATGTTCTTCGAATGAAAAAAAAAGAAGCTCTGTGGAGTCAGAAAGAAAAGCTGTCACTCCAACCTAAATTTAACGTGGGAGATTCCTCGAAAAGGAAGGAGAGCAACGGCTCACCTGAACCCCATTTCTGAATTTGTCGAGGCAATCCATATCCTAACAACGCTCTTAAAGGAATCTGTCTGAAAAGAAGAGGATTAAGTCATCCGCCGTTCAAACGCATTTAGCTAATCCATATGACAAACTGGAAACTTAAGAGAAGGTAAAACTTTGCCGCCAAAATCAACGGCTCTATTTAGGACCACCAAATCCTCGAGAACAAGCAGCTCATTATCCCCTCTTGTAAACATGCAAAGTTTTCTCGCCCTCTCTCCTGCTTTATTTTTCTTCCTTTACCATAAACATAAAAAATAATAAAGTTCGTGCAGAACATGTCTGTTTTAGAGAATATTGCACCGAATAAAGAGCTGATACTTATTGCCAGGTCGGTAAAATTAAAACGTGGTGAAATTCTCGCCTCCACTGAAGACCTAAAGAGAAAGAGGAGAATACGCTTCATCATGCATGATAAAAAGCATCTATGAAACAGTTAATTTTCCATCTATATGGTCACTTTTATTGCCCTTCAGCAAAAGTTTGGAGGACTGTCTCGTAGCAACTCAAATGTCATTAGTGGCCGAACCGGTTCTCTGCCTATAAAATATAATAAAATATTTTCTTGTTAAATCAAGGTTTTAAAGTAAGGAAGAATCGTGCAACATTTAGGACTTGCATGACGATATGTTAGATGCGCTCTTAGCTGCATTGTAAGCTTACATTCGGCAACTTGCCTCACAGAACACGCATTTTCTAACATTAAAAAGTCCATGACATCTATGCCAAATACATAAAATATCAACAAGATTCACTCAGATGTCGCTGCTCCAAAATTGAGCATGAGAGCAAGAACTGTTCAAGGTGGTCATAAGAATCTATACTTTTTCATATTATTATTTACAAGTACTCAAATTCTATAACTAGAGTTACATTTTTACGTGTAAAACGTTAAAAAGGATTAACTATACTGCTACATGCAACAGGCTGATGTTGAACAAGGACGTGTCTGATAACCAAAAAATCATGTCAGGTTGTGCGTCGCCTTTTTGCTGTAGAGAGTGTGCAATTTTTATTTTCGAGTTTAAGCAATGTACACAATATTTGATTTGGACATCCCACAGAAATATGAAGGTAGAATTGAAACTCCTCTTGGATAAATGAGGAAAATTAGTTCTGCTTAAAGCAAGAGGGCACTGTGATTTTTCGTTCTGTTAGGTGACATGCGTTGAACATTCAGATATAAAAGTCGATTGTCCGGACGCTCTTACAATGACGTGCCCACACTCGCATGGAATTGTTTTGATTCCGTTAATTTCAGTGTTTAATTTCTAACTGCAGAAAAGTTAAGTGTGTACTTTATCGAACAAGAATTGTACAATAGTTTGTAGTCTACGTTTTGATATTCTGTGAAATGTGGAAAAATACCGCCGTACTGTGGACCTTTCAAGTATATTTTTAAGTATGTCTTTTATTATGTTATCAGGGGCATGCAAAGACTGCTCTTCCAAAATGTTATCCTTCTACGGAATATGTTCTTTCATTGTCCCTAAAACAGCGCCATCTTTTGAGTGTTTGTAAGTTCCTTTTCTACTAATCTGAACACTTAAGAATTGCTTATCTGTTGTCATGGACGTGCAAAGAATGCATTTGAAAATTTTATCGATGAAGTCAATATGTGGTTTAAATGTACCCAAAACAGCACCCTCTTTCGGGTGCTCTTAGGATCCTTTCGCACCAATTTCGACACTAAAGAATTGCTAATTTGTCAGCAAGAGCAAACATGAATGCATTTGCAAAGTCTTATCCATGTACTCCATGTGTGCTTTAAATGTGCCCAAAATAACCCCCTCTTCCATGTGTCCTTAAGTACCTTTTGCATTAGTTTTGTCACATAAGAATTGCTGATATGTTATCAGGGGCATAAAAAATGTACTTGCAAAGTTTTTTTATGTACTCGATATGAGATATAAATGTGAAAACCACGACCTTTGGAGACGTTCGTTGGTGCCGTTTATGGGCTTCAAACATCGGCTCTGCAATCAGGACCATGAATTTGACCGGCCTGTGCTATTTTCGTAGATGTACCCAAAGATTAAAGTCAAACGTATTTTGGGGTCATGCAAACCTGCCCCGCCCACAGACGCACCATTTCAAAACTTAAGAATGTCCATTCCTATGTTCCCACACTGCCCACTTTCCATTCATCTAATCAAATTTGTTGTACTCTAGATGTGAATTAAATCTTCGCTAGATNNCCACCTTAGAGGGCTTATGTCACGTATTTAATTTAGGGGACTCTACAACTTACGGAAAGTAAGAGGATTTCGAGTAAATTTGTTTTATACTACTTCTGAAATCAGTTTTGGAATAGAACACAAACTATTGAACATTTTGGTAGTATCGATTTGTCCACAGAAATAAAATTGACAAGAAGTTACAACGGAAAGGTTAGTTTATATCAACCCTTAAAGTTTTCTGCAGTGCAATGAGTTTCTATTAATACAAGAATGAGTATTTTGTACAAAACCGATTTAAGTTTGTGTTATTGCACAAATCTGCATATATATCTGTATATGTCAATAGGATTNNACCTATAGTTAAGTCAGGAAATAGTTCCTCCTAATCAAAATCACTGGCTCTCTCTTTAAAATCGTGATAAGCTTACGTGTTAGCCTAACACACTGAGCTTTTGCCATAGCAAAATGATTAAATCAGTCATAAAACTATATTTTACTGCAACGTTGTACTAATTACATCATGCATGCCGAAGTTCCAGGAGTTTCATGCATGGTCAGTTATACACATTAATTTTGTAATGTGATGCAGCAGGCATCTGAATGTGTCAAAAGTTAGTCTACATGTAAATGTTTAAAACGGTCAATAAACTGTTACTTACCACAGCATTTAGCAATTTTCGCAAACTTTGCGACAAAGTGTACCTATGTTCAGCACATTAAACGATATCAATAGTGTTTGAAAGTTTTAAAATATATATTTATCGCTATGGAAGAAAAATGTTCTAATTGACATAGATGTTATAATAATCATGATCCAATCAATCTTCTGCTTTTTGAAGGGTTTTCCAACACTGATGGGAGAGTGGGGGTGGGAGTATGTTCAGTTGCAATATTTGCCAAGGACTCAAAACATAAAAAAGAGGCATAATTCAATTATACGACTCTTATATGTCGTATTATTTCAAGGCATCTGAGGAGTTTCCTCATGATTGAGAAATTGCGTACATACGATCCCTATTTAAGAACTGGCTACATACATCTTAGAACACGCGGGAAGTGCCGTTTCAGGCAATCTCGGGGGATTGCAAAGAATAAAATTTTATTTTATATCGCCGACAACTGATGGGGACATCCGCTTAGATAGTAGTGCTAGTGCTCACCCTCCCCCGTATTCTTTTTCGTTCTACCAATTTACACCACTCTTAAGAAAGATATTGGCCAATAGATGTCACCAAATTCCAATATAAAATTGATGTCCATGTGTAGGAAAATTGCATCTAGGATTCAGATTTTCTTAGGGGAGGACCGCTAGATCCTAGTAGACCATGCGTCCACCCACCCTTTGTCCAAATCCTATGGCACCTTTTATTATTTGTGAAGGTATTCAATAACATTGCTTCTAACATTACGATGTTAACTTTTTTATGGTAATGCAGTATTCACCAATCCTACGAATCTGCTGAGAATTACTTCATTGGACTCATGCGCAATTGGCTTACATTCAAGTACAAAAATTATGATATACGTTACAAACACGTTCATGGAAATATTGTTTTCATATCACTTCCATCTCATAATCGTTCTAATTGATCATTGTATTTTATTTTCCCAGTGCAGCTTATAAGGAGGAAACTTCAAACGTTTACTAAACACGCTAAAGGTGTTTGGTGGTATCTGTTGGCATCTGTCTCTCCCGTGATTAAAAATGTCACATTTTCCACTGTCTCATATAAATTTGAATATCAGTCCCGTTTGACAACATATTAATTAATATAAATAGCAAATTTCACTCGATGAGTAAATTTCCTGTACTTTTTAGAGTAAACTTTTTAAACTGTCCTTAAAATCATATACTCACAGGTACATAAGATTCACGTGTAAAAACGCGTCATCTTCTATAGTGTGTATTTGATTACCGTACAAACTTCTGAAGAGAGAAAAATACAAAATTTAGGTGATTATTTTTTTTTATTAAATCCATTGGTTGATTAAAGTATAATGATGTATTTTTAAATACAATTAAGTAAAAGTAACAGAAAAATACATAGGTTGCAATACGAAAATGCGTTTACTACTTCCAAATAGTGCAATCACGTCATTTCATTCACTGTATCAACTTATTCGTCACAGTAATTCACAAGTATCGTTAAATGCATGATCGTATGTTATAAGAAACGGTACCGATCAAAGAGCTATCCTGTTCCTGAGATGCTGTCCTTCAGATTATGAAGTTTTGACACCAGTGAGACTGATTCCAGATGACACAGAGTACACGATTAAACCATCAAAAATACTCACAGGACTCGCAGAGCCTTAAATCCAATGAACGCGTTCTGTCTAATAATTTTCAGTCTGTTTCTTTGAAGGAAAAGGGTTTCCACGTTGTTCCAGGTGGATTTGTTAACTGGTGCACCTACAATTTGAGATATCCTATTGTCTGAAAGATCTCTGTAATTTGGAGAGAAATTATGATGTAAATACGTATTTAGTGACAGTTGTTCAATATTGATTTACCTTTTTTTTAAAAAGCAAAATATTTTTAATGTAGGACAGGGCCGAGTGTAATTACGAAACACGTCAATAGAGAGAAAGTTTTGAAACAAAGGTGCTACTGGTATACCAAAAGTAAGGATACGACCTTACTCATCATGTCGTAACTCTCAGATGTATATAATAGCTATTTGAATGTGGTCAGCTTGATTTAGTTTTAGTTCTGTCGCTCTTGGTTGTATTGACATTTAACTACAATTCAGGTTTGCGGCTGCAAACTCATATCGTGGGTAATTTTGGGAGACTCTTTCAAAATGAATATTGTGAGGAATAGTTCAGAAATATTTGATTGTTGTATTGGACGTTGACTTGAAACTGGACTTGCCTTGAACAGTTTTGCTACCCAAGGAAATTGCAACCAGTTTGTATTACTATAAGCAAAACCATCTAGCATATTATACGGAATGTGAAATAGTATTTATTTTCTTAACAGAGTAGGATAGGGTCAACAAAAGGTTATTGAACACTACAAAATGGTATTTACATACTGCTGAAGAGTTTCAAATTCAAAATGACTCCCAAAGTGGCTTCTTATAACATAGTGAATATCCCACAGTCGGAGATTGAACATACACACTTTTTATACTTTAGCTGTAGGCTAAGACAAAGCAACAAACTGAAACTTAACTATGTAAACAAATTGAAACTTAAAAGTGGTATTTGAATATTGGTGACATTTGATTTTAGTTGAAAAAAGCGTAGTGATTTCGATGTGAATAATAGTGATAAGTGTGTCAGGGCTCTCTTCGATGTCACCTTAGAGAACATTCATTTTTGCTCCTGGAGCAAATATTAAAGATGAAATAATAAGATATTTTACGGGTATGGGAAACATCAAGGTTAACTATGGACGAAGAGTGAATTTCAGTAAAACTAGCATCTCTGAAATGTTTGTGACTAACAAAGACGGTTATTTGGTGGAAAACGCCAACTCACATTCATTGGAACTGATCTGAAAAAGTAGCGCCCACAAATAAATAACGAAGATCCATGAAAATTCAATAATACCAATGATATCATTGTTACGTTAATGTCACTTTTGAAGGTGCACTCTTCAAAGAAGTTTAAAATACCAGTTACAAAAGAGCCTTATGAAGACGTGATTGTCTTTGCATACATTGTCTCTAAAGCTGGGGAGAAATGTAGCGAGAACCACATTGTTTCAGATGTCTATATAGACGTCTTAGAGAATGAAGAGAAGGAAGAAAGGGAAAAACAAAAGTGTTGGCTGTTCTGTACGTTTTNNATCTTCCGTCAGTAAAATAACTTACCAAGCATTCTTAGTTGTGCACTCAGCTAACAAATACTAGGTTACAAAATTGAAATACTCAATAATTTTTCACTTCAGTGCAAGCATGGCAAGTGTCAGATGGCCATGATTTCCACACTAAGACTACATCAGGATTATATTTTGTAGTGGATTTCAGCATTTGACACTCACCCATTTTCTTTTCTGGGCTCCCTTAAACTTTAAAATAGTTGAGTTTGTCTCTCCTAAATAAAGTGCATATGAAACTTAACGTAATAACGTATAATCGCTTTTATACTTTACATACACAAATGCAGGAGCTGTGAGACCCCGAAAGTTTCCAACTTCGAGAATCTGTATCTCGTTTCCCTCTAATAATCTGTGAAATAGTAAAATACAACCATTGCATGTAGCTAAACCACAAAAATGTTCATAAGAAAAAGTTACGACAGTGTAGTTAATATAATGACACTTGAGATCACATTGCAGTACTTGAAGATTGTTCCGTGGGTGTGCCATGTCGAAGACATATAGTGTAATCGTTGAGGATGAAAAAAGGGATGGAATGGTAGTAAGCTGAATTTGCAGGACATTACTACAAGATGGCTACAAAAATACCCACAGAATTATTATGGGTACAGATAATTAGCTCTTTGTGCATCCTAAAAGATGATTTGAGAGCTTAAAGAGTGTGGGATTACAGGATGCTAAACCCATTTCTACTTGCTCAAATCATTGTAATCTTTTTACTATAATAAAAGGGAGACGTAAATGAAGACCGCAATAGGTTCCAAAATGCCAAACAACTGAGCCTATTATTCCTTCAATTTGTGTCACAATGAACTGCAGTCTGAAAAGAAAAGACTACAGTGTATTGAAGGAGCACAATCGGTTATGGCCCCATTAATGTATTCAAAGATATTGCATATATAATAGTCAAAGATATTACACTGAAAGGTCCCAAATTTCATCGTATTTATCAAAATGCTTTAAAGGCGATCATTTCCATCGCTATTTACAGTTACCTTGTATTTCACTGCAGATGAAGACTCCGTTGCCTTTGAAAAATATAAACTCAAGTTTGTATGGAAACAGCTATTCAAAGACACTGAAATTCTTCTCATATTGATTTAAGGTTGGTTGGTTTTTGGTACATATTGCTACCCTGGTGAAAATCCAGTTTACCACAGTTTTTTTTTTCCTTTCAAAAGGCTCAAGGCGTGCACTGTTTCATCTAGAGTAAAATGGCCATTTTAAACTTTACCTCTGCTTGACGTTTCTTTTTGTCAGGAGATTTCAATTTGACAGGCGTTTGTGTAATGTTAGTATTGTTGATGTTTGATATTATGTGAATGGTTCTTTGAGATTTTGTACACGTATACTTACACGTTTTGAAGTATATCCAGATGTTCAAATACAGGTGGCACTCTTGACAACTTGTTATAAGTCAATTCACTATAAAGAATTCAATAAATGATAAATACGGTATATAAAATAACATATTACAAGCAAGTAATTACAACAGTTCTAGTGATGTAAATCTCTAAGTCTAAGTCAAAACTAAGAATAAATCATTAGTATGCTGTAAATGGCTTGGTCTTACTAAACACTTACTTTTAAAAG
>VJOZ01021951.1:0-13266 GCA_009801055.1 Stichopus horrens | reverse complement strand
AAAAAAATTGTCCCGACACGCAGGATTTCCCGCGAGCGTCACCGATTTCCCGCGAACCAGGTTCAACAGGTTCGCCAGGTTTTCCAACCCTGCTCTCAAGTAGACAGTGCCTTTTTTTCCCTGGCTTCTTTCATTATCTATTTGATTTTTTCCTGAATTCTCCCAGCTGGAATAGATTCATTATCTACAATACACTTAACGACAGATAAACTCTTTAAAAGATGGGGAGTGAAGTCCAGTAGCCTATGGCTATAGAGCAAACCCATTTACTTGAAATGCAACATTCATGACCATATATACTGTAAACATCCAAGTTCTACACACATAATGCTGTACTATATTTCCTGAAATTATAATCTTCCACTTCGAAAATATGGGATCATTTCATTCTTCTTCAACATAAGTGGGATTGTTGATGAAGTCCTGCACATCAATCAATAGTAGTGAAGGCCAAGAGTAAATCATTTCAGTCTACAGTGAATGGTTGCTAATTAAGTTTGCTCAATGTACAACAACAACGAAGGCAGGATTTGTCTCCCCAATTTCACATTATTATGGATGGAAATTTTTTGAGGATACACACACACGTAAGCACTGTAACAAGGACATCTACTGTAGGTACATTAAAATACATAATGTGAAAAAGTTCTGTAAATTTATAACAAATTTTGCAATGTGCTGTCATTTACTACATGGGTAGTTACTGTACAGTTCAGTGAGTCTGCAACGCATACTGTATGTACTTTTCTTACAGGTACAGTAGATCTTATGCATTCCGGCAATTCAGGCCAAATGAACATTGCAGACTGCCAGAGGGAGACTATTTCATCAAGGAATAGGCCTGTAGACTGCTAATGTACACATTACGGTACAGGTAGTGTACAGTATTTCAACAATGGATGTGCAGTACTACAGTACAGTAATCAATGATTCAGGAGGTGCACTTCTGCCACAAAGATGTATTTTCTTTAAGACCAAATCAGTAACTTACTGTACTAAGTTTTGGTATGAAAATCTAATTTATTGAAACTTTACACACAGACAGCCAGGCTACTTATTTTAGAGCTGGTACACTTATTGCAAATTCTGCATACAGCTTGCAATGAAGGTGAACTCTCACATGTACATGCTGTAATTACTGACTATGAAGCGATAAATCACCCATGGGAACGTTAATGGAGCGCACAGTTGAGTCAATGAACGCTTGAGGACTTTCTACTGAATTTGCTTCCTCTTTCTTCTGCTTGACACAAAATCAACTTAACTCAGAATCAGGTCTGACATCCGACTCTAAACTGTGCACTATTCTTACATTTTGACTGTTAGTTACTGAGCTCTCTGTAAGTTGTGTACTGTACAGACAGTCCAGTTGACAGAGTAAATAAATCAGGTCAAATGCAAAGATCTGTGGTACTGTATGCCATCACATTTTTAGAGTTGATTTTGACTTCTGGGTTCAGGGACAGAGTAAATAGACTGAGTACTGCTACAGCACTAATAAGCCAAAGGCTTAAAAGAATGAATATCTGCATCAAGTTTCTAAGCTGCAATGGAGGTCAGATTGCCTCAGAAATCAAGAAAAGAAAAAGCATTATGCCCTTGAAATTTCATTTGGTCAAGATCAACATCAAAAATTCAAGATAAAGCAGGTTTATGTTTGATAAACAAAAAGTGTACACTAAGAAACTTGTCGGTAATTGCTTGGACTATTGCTTTGTTTGTGGTTTTAATGGACAATGTACAGTACTGATTTATTAAAGCTGGCCACAAAGGGTATTTGCAAATAGGGAAGACATGACTCATCATGCAGAAATGTTGGAAAGATTAAATTTACTAATTCTGTTTGAAAGGCAAAAGCAGACCCTGAATCATCATTTTTTTTTTTAATTACAGTCTAAACTAACTAAGTTAAGCTAATCATTTTCTTTTTAATTACATCTTACTGTGAACTAAGGTATGATTCCCAGACAGTATTGTCCACAATGTGCCACGTACTGTACCCTACTGTGTCCTCGATTTTCATTGTGTCAATGTCAATTGACGTCTCTCCACAAGTTAGGAACTTGCCTTTAAAAATTACTCTGTCCTGATGGTAATTTTTGCAAGAATGATATACAGTACTGTAGCTGTAAAGTTACTGACCAAATTAGAAAATCTGCATGTACTGCAATTTATCAATTGCATTGTGCATCAACTGATGTGTATTTCTTTCCCCTTCACCGAAATTGACCATGTGGTACAGGTACTCTATACATCTGCCAAGTTAAGGAAGTACTATAGTGAAAAGAATGTATGGCTGAGATAAGTTTCACAGTAGGTGCAAGTGAGCAACTAGTACAGTGGTACCAGCAAATAACCATTTGTCACATCCTGCCTTATGTTTTTACAGAGAAAGTCACATGCATATGTACTGTGCAGTATTCATACAGTACGTGTTAAACATGCATTTACAGAAGTATATACACAGTGTGACTAAGATCTACAGTAGAACCGATTCCAATTATGGTCACAACTACTTCAATATGGCAGCTGCATGATCATCTGTCCACTTCCTTTGAACCAGCATGGATGGAAGCACTTGGAAATTGGGGTCACATGGTTACTGTTAAGTACTGATCTCTTTGTGGTCTTATTGCACAACCCACTAAAACCCATGTACAGTAGACTATTAAAGCTTTAAAAAGTTTGTGGTTTCCCTACAGAGTAAAGTATTCTAAACCACAATGAAATGCAGAGTTAGCTAAATACATCTAAGATACCTTTAGTAAAATAAAAGTGCAGCATTTGACTTCAACTGTGTGCTTCCCTAAGTTCCCTAATTTCACAGTTGCGAACCACAGCAAATCCTTGCTGGGACTAATTTGGTGTAAAAAATTTGCATATAGCAGTTTTAACCCATTTTGTGTTTTACATTTGGTCCCAAACCAGAGAAAACGTCCTGGAGCTACAAAACTGTGTACTCCCTATTTGCTTGGGAATGATTTATCCAGTAACGAATCACAATTTGTTACACCACCAGGCCAAGTTGCTACACAAATTAATGAGAGAAAAAAAAGAAAAGAGGCATTTTTTAATCTACAACTGTGCATGACCATTCAAATTTCACCAATACTGCAGTTCAGCAAAGACCTACAAATCCTAAAATCAGTTACACAAACTAAAAGCACTACATTATGAGCTGTTTGTGTAACAAGTTTTTTTTTTTGTAGCAATTTAATGGAATGTGATGTACCATACAATTTTTCACTGTTTGCAGTATCTTGTGGAATTGCACTACTCGTGGCCTGCAGTACCTGACTTAGTTTAATTTATACCAATGCAAAACAAAGTCGAACCGTAACAAATACAGCAAGCCTACACAAAAAAGTTGTAATGTACAGTGCCACCTGCAGTATTGATGTGAATGTGTAGTAGGAGTGTGGTGAGCATATCATGAGCAAAACAGTAATATTTGAGCTGATTAAAATTGAATGTACCTATTTACCTGTAGTGCTGTCACTGCATCATTTTCAAATAACATCTACAGTACAGTAGTGCTAGCACAACCTGTACAGTAGCTGAATGACATTTATCAACACAATATCACCAGCAGTCCAATCAACAGCAATGATGAGCAACACTTGTGATTGACTTATTGTTTTTGGACCAACGTGTAGTAGTTTTTATTGGATAGTCATGACTTCTAATACTATTACCACAATATTGTCAACTGTAATGTGGCAATGTACATACTGCACAGTACCTCTTACTACAAAAGCTACTGATAATCTTCTTAGAAATAAAACAATACTTATCTTTTGAATTTCAAAGTACAGTACTACAGTACAGCAGCTCTGGCAAAAATTTTGTGTGCATTCAATTAAAAAACATTCACTGAGTAACTCAATCCTGGATGGAGACTACAGTCTTACAGGTAATCAGTTATTGTCTGTAAGTTCTCCTTTGAACAATGGGATGCTATTTGCCACTGACTATTTGGTGAGAAAGATGTATCCAGAAAAGTTTCACAACATACTGTAGGTCTAACAACAGTAGCAGGTCCAACTTTTGTTTGTCCCCAAATCTAGGCTTGCTTGATTTAACTCTAAAATGCTTTAAATATCAACTATAGTACAGTATGTACAGTTCTGTAGGCACTGGTCAAAACATTGACAACATTTCAATATCACATCCATCACAAAGAAAACTGACAAACTTCCTTGAGCCCTGATAACAAACAAAGAACAACCTGCTTACTTACTAGCGCTTACTGTTATTTATCACATCTACTTATCACTACTCAGTGCTGTTACAGTATTCAGTGTCAGTGTCTGCACAGATCACAAATCACTGTATGTATCAGATTTTTAAACAGAATTAAACCAACGCAGCCTACACATACACAATTTTTTATTCTGCGTTTCAGATTTTATACAATTACTGATGTACTGTAAATTGTACAAAGTACATGTATAGGGCAATAAACATTAAAATCCCAGTTCCCAAAAATTTGCCTCTACATGACTATGTTTGACTGTTTCCAACGATTTTATTCCAAGTGGAGCATAGACCATACATAAAAAGTTCATGCACAGTGTTAAAGTGCAAAAAAGTTGCTCATATCACCACCAAAAG
Source organism: Stichopus horrens (assembly GCA_009801055.1). NCBI lineage: Eukaryota > Metazoa > Echinodermata > Holothuroidea > Aspidochirotida > Stichopodidae > Stichopus > Stichopus horrens. Next base: position 8,652 of record VJOZ01021951.1, on the reverse strand, counting down.
GTGCTTTTGCAACATACTGGGAAAAAAAAAACATGACTCATCCTGTATAGAGCATGCATCCTCCATTTCAAAGTTGAACTTCAATATAAACTCACAGTAGGCAGTGAGTGGGCAAACTTAAGTTGTCCCAAAAGCAGAATGGACAGTGACAAGGCCAATTGATTTTACCTGATTTTCAATATCAGAGTAAAAAAAAAAAGTACTTCACCTTCAAGGATATTTGAAATTGCACTTCATTCATTCATTTTTTTTTCAATTTTCATAGTAGGCTGCGAGATACACATAAAAACACTTGTATACTCACCCTCGACGCTTTTTATGAGAGGTGTCCTTGTAATTTCAACAGAAGGGGATCTTGGATCAGGAAATATAAATGGGTTTGCAGGGGTTCTAGGGATCCCCTCTGTTGGAGACCTTGGATCCGTTGTCTCTTCCACAGGTGTCCTGCATATCTCAGCTGTAGGGGAACGTGGATCTTGAAAGTCTGTGGTATCTGTTACAATTGGTGTTCTGTTTATGTCCTCTGAAGGAGAGCGTGGGTCCTGTAATTTCAACACTCTTCTGTTCTGAATAGGCGTGACATTTTGCTCCTCTGACAAATGTTCATGGGTGTTTCCTTTGCTCTCTGATGCACCCATGATGGTAATCCTTAAATTGTGTTTGACCCTTCGCAAAACTGTAGGAAAAAAAAATATATATATATATCATGACAAAAACATACTACTTTATCCCAATTCCCAGTCCTCTAATTCATCAATTTTGCCTCTTCAAGTCTCACAGGTTACATCTGTACAATAAATGGAGCACTTATCACAACATAATGTAGCGCTTATCTATACAGCGTTGAGGTAGTTTGTTCAACATTGCCAATAACACTTTAGAGTTCTTCCTCAAAAAAACTTAAAAAAAAAGGACCTGCACACTCGAATCCTTAGGAAAGTTTGGATGAGAATTTTTTTTACATTTACTTTGCCAAACTACTGTGCAGTAGCTAGAACTCATTGACTATCATGTAAGCAATGACAGACTATCCATGAAAAAATGTGAAAGTGAGTGTTCAAGGTATGATTTTATATGATGCTCACAAAAAACTGCATTTGCTCGGGCAGAAAAAAAAAATACATATCACTTTGTTACTCATAATATACAGTGCCCTGTGGTCAACTTTTAAAATGAAATTAAGATAAGAAAAAGGAAACTTATGACTTGAGTATGACCAAAACAAAAGTAAAATCCTCCCACAATAAAACTTGAGTCACTTACAAGTTACACTAAAAATAGGTCGATAGTACGTACTACAAGGAGAAAATTTTTCGAAAAATAAAATTGCCTTCCATAAGAAAAAAAAAAACACTTGAACACAGCCTACCTAAACTCATTTTCTTATTTGAAAGTGAATAAGTTGAATCCATGTGTTGCTCTGAAAGTGACTTGAAACTGAATGAAGCAAACCGGACCCATGTTCTCAGTAAAGCCACCTCACGCACAGCTCTGAGTCACCAGCCTAGCCTATTTAAGATTGTAGCTTACTAATGCGGTGTGCAATTGAGTAATTCAAACACAATGCGCAACAACTAATGTCGAAACGATGTGTGTGGTGTGGTGCAATGAGTCACAGCGACCTTGTCGTCTGCAGACTGTACTAGTAATCACTCATTTCACCACATTCTGCTCTGGCATTAACAAACAAAACTCGTGAAGCATTGTTAGGGTGATGGGAGGGTTAAATATCGGAAAGGAATACTCACCATTTACGCCAAATATCTCTCAAAAACAAGACCTATTATCCTTTGCCATCAGTCACTGCCTGCTTCTGTTGATCATGTCCGACCCAAACCGTTTGAAAACAAATCGATCACGACCAATCACACGAGCCGTTATATTAAAGATATGCACCTGCTTGCATAACAGACTCTAATATTGGACGAAAAGTTACTTGTCAAGTTTATCGAAGAGAAAAAAAAAATAATCCAAAATAAATGATGAAAACGAATTAATTTCCAAATATCAGCTAAAAGAATTTCACAGTCACGCAACATCGATGCAAATGTATTCGATAAAAGCTTGTATTGTACCTACTTCACGTACACTATTTTTGCGGATACACCGCGCATATTGCATGTAGTATACTGTCAGTACGAGTCGAGCTGGCACATGTACTGTATTCCAACATACAGTCTAGTAGACGGCCATACTGCACTCAGTCTAGTCCAGCTCCAGTTCTCTCACTAAACAAAATGGCGGCGCCCATGTTACTCGAGCATCTGGAAAATGTCCAGCCACCGCGAGTTCCACAAGGGGGTGAGAAAGTACACAAAGATGAATGCGTCTTCTGCTTTGCTAATCTGGTATATTCCTTCCTCCTTTCCTTAAAAGTGTTCTATTGGTACCCGCTTGTTTTTACCATCCGGAAGGCAAACACGGTTCATTCATTGTCTTTCAGTACAGTAGCTGCCTATAGCATGGATAAAGCCTAGAGTGCATAAACCAAACTTCGCGCACTGCCAAACTTAGCGCACTCCTAAACAAGTTGACTAAACAGGCAAGGGCGATTAAACAAGCAGTCACCGTCATTTTCAGTCATTTCAAGGCATTGTAGTGAACAATTTGTCCAGCTCGAAGGTCATTGCATAGGGCTTAATTTTTAGGGGTGCGCGAAGTTTGGTGTAGGGCCTAATAACACAAATAGGTTTGGTCTGTACACTGTTCAGTGCACATGGCACACGTTACTCATTGGACCTGTACACAGTACAGTACTTTAAGTACTAACTACTCAACGATTGACACCACCAGGCTACTCACAACACCCTAGGCTAGGTTCTTTTGTGAATAGTCTAGTCTATTCGCCCAGACACGTACGAATTTAGTAGGCTTATTCAAAGCGAATTCTCACCATTGATAGCAGTCACTAACTGTGAATCTAATTCCTATTCTCCGGTATACATACACCAAACTTTGCGCACTGCCAAACTTCGCGCACCCCTAAAAAATATAAGCCCTAAAATCAGATTACCTAAGTAGCTGGACAAATTTTGACTACAATGCCTTGAAATGACTGAAAAGAAAGCTGAGACACTGAGACACTGTACTTACAGTTACACTGGCTAGGCCTAGAGCACTTTATTCGCAGTTCCTGCCAAATTGTTACAAATTTTCAAATCATGATTTTTGACTCTTCAATGGAACTTTTCCTGACCATTGTTGTTGCTTGCTTGTTCACAGTTTTGTGCTGTAGGTTTATTCACAGGATTTGTTTAAAAGGACGTCTCTTCAGGTAATGATTGTCATGCCAATGTTAATGAGGTGCGCGAAGTTTGGCAGGTTAACATCGTATCGTTAATGGGGGGGGGTAGAGGGGGTTCAGGGCTTAACACTCCCTATGAGTCTTTGTGAATTTTTTATCTCAATACATTACTTGTATGGTACTGTACACCTAGAATGACACCTCCTCTAGAATCACACACTCCTAGCTATACTCAAAACTATTATTTCAGACAATCTAACCAACCCATTGAAAGCAGAATGACAAAATTCCTTACACATAGAATGTTACAAGTGATGCCTGTAACACTTCTGGTTCTTTGATAATGTTTATCCAACCTTGCCTATTGGCTAGGCTTCATATCCGGTCTTGAAATGTCACAGACAAAACCCAGAATACTATACACTTAAAATACCAGCATGTCTGCAAAATGATGATCCACCTGCTAGACATAACTGTACATGTTACATAACCTCATGGCTAATGCTACTCAGCCATTTGACTTTGCTTATGAGTCCACAAAAGTAACAATGTGTCAATTTAGGTGCATTAAAATACTTCTGACAGCAGAAATCTTGGGTTCATGTTGTGCTCACTTTTTCAAGGAGAAACACAGAAAATCTTTTTAAATCGTTAAATTTGTAAGGTACTGCTTGTGCTAAAATCCCATCTAAATGAGTGCTTTGGATTTTTACCAACCACATAATCATTTATCAAGTCCTTAGGTATGTCGTTCTAACTTCTAGGTGCAACCATGCCAGCCAGAAAATTATCAAAATGGTGTCAGGGTCTTGAACCATTGTCAGTGTGTATCAAGCTTATGCTTCAGTAAAGGACAGAGTACTGTAGTATTGAGGTTTTCATTCTCTGTATTCTCAACATAAAGTACAAAAGAAGAATTTCAGATATGGCACGTGTGTGTTTAATTTAATCACTGTGAAGATAGTAAGTCCCACCAAATTGAGGAATGATAAGCTGCTCAAGTACAGTAGCTCACCGTATTTCATTCCTTTATCAGGTGATTCCACTTTAATATCATTCACACAGCAACGTCATTTAAGTCAACTAGTCCTTACACAAGTAGCTCACTCAAGCTTTGTTTAGCTGCCAATATTTTCAGAGGTGGTGACGTAAAATTCAAAACAACGGTTTTAACTTACCAATAAATGAGTGTATTTAATACCTTGCAGTGTTAACAAAGGATGGCCTGCAACTCAACTGATGTAACATTTTGTTAGCCAGATTCAAAATAAAAGTCATAGCATTGTTCGTGAATGCCTGTGTGGGTTGCTGGCTCTAGTTTTGGACACTGTTAAATGATTTTTGGACACTGTTAAATGGTTACAACTGACAAGTTTTTCTTTTCAGATTCTGGCAGAATGAAATTGTTCCTTTGTGCCCAAGTGATTTAGATGATTTGTTTTGCCTAATTTTCTGGGAATTTTATGGAACTTTAGTGCTCGTTAATGTGATGTTATGTCTAACAAACTTCTTCACATTTTGCAGGAGAGCAAAGATGGACTCAATGTGTGTATGAAAACATTTCTAGGATTCTGCAAAGAGCATGTTCTCCGCCACTTCCAGTCCACTGCCAACCGGCTTTACTTAAATATGAAGGTCATGAAAACGAAGGTGAGGGCTGAAAAATTTTCCAGTGAAACTTCTATGGAACCATGCCAAAAATTCCAAACACTGAGTAACGGTGGTTGCCTGTGTGAACAGCCAGCTTCTTCCTTCTCACACGTTTAGCATGTTAAATGGAAGCCAACCAGTGCATTGAGAGAAGATCACAGAATTGTACATTAAAGGAGAGAGAACTATGGAAAAAAAACTTCATCATACAGTGAATGAAGCACAAGTGTCTGACCAACAGCTTCCAAATATTTCATTTAAAAATATTGTTTCTTTCCAAGGTTTGCACTTACTGCCAGGTTACTGCCATTTTTGCGTCAGTTGATTGTGAACCTAGTTGAATAAATCTAATTATGGTGTCACATGACCACTAATAGCAGGAATTTTAATCCATTTCCTTTTTTCTTTTTAAATTATTGTGTATGTAAATTAGCATGCACCAAAGTGTGTTGAATGTCCAAAGTTTTTCAAGCACTTGTCAAATTATTAATTGAATCTGTGCTTAAATGTAAAAAATAATTGACAATGAAGTATTAAAAAGAGGGAAAAAAAACAGGAGCTTTTCAATCACCTGTGGTCAGATCTTTGTCGTGATAATATCAGAGTCGCAGCTTCTTGATTGATTTTTACTAATTCAGACCGATTATCTTGGAAAGTGAACATGTTATCAAAATGAAATTTGGTGATGCCTTGTGTTTGCCAGATGTTAGCCCCTCATTTAAAAGTATTGTTTCATAGCCAAAAGGTCTGACTTTTGCTACATTTGTGAATTGTAATAATGAAATTTAAAAAGATCCATTGAGTTGGTGCACAAATTTCATGATATTTTGTTATACCAGTTGAGTATCACTCATGTGTTTAATGGTAAATGGCCAAACTAAGAGATTATGAACATCTGACACCCAACTAAAGCAGTAATGATAGCATAATTACCCATCAAAATTTGCATACTGAAAATCTTTGACCAGACACTTTTTACCATAATGTACTGTATTAACCATCGGCAATTCCTGTTCATCAAAATAGTGCAATTTTTCACATTTTCAGTAAATGTAGAAAATGAGGCTAATTGGACATATTGGCATGTATTTGGTTTCTTTCAAACATGCCACACAGTAAAATATATTAACTCAATGAGCCCCTTTGACAACAGTTTAGAAGTTTCTTTCTAAAGTGTCTATGTTGATGTGTCTAGAAGAGTGTCTAGGTTTCCTCTAACAAGTCACTAGTTTGGCATGTACTGGATGCTATAGTATAACAACACTTGCTGTCATTGGCAGAAACAGGTCCTTTGTTTATGAGGTACCAAAACTAGAGGTGCAATGAAATGGGGGTGGGGTTTTCAGGTAATGAGAACACCAGAAAATATAACTTCTACAACTGAATGCCCTGAGATGCGACTTATTGAAACAAAAGTGCACAATTGTGATGTTACTTTCTTTCTGAAAAAGCTTGTTTTTCCCTTTGGATGTAATTCTTGATAAAAAATACCAAGTGCTAAATACCAAGGTTTGCAATGTGCCCATAGAATGCTGTTTGCCCGTATCTGGCAGTGCACCTCTAGACTGCAGTTTGCCCAGTAATAATGCTTTCTCTCTCTGCAACCTGTACCACTGAAAAATGTAAATTGTCTTTTCATAACAACTTGATCCATCCAGAAACCAAAGGAAGAAGTGGAGAAACTGGAGAAACCAACAAGATTGGCCATAGGTAAGTGCTTCAAGATATTTTTCTTTTTGCTTCAGTTGGCAATTTTCAGGAGCAAAGTCATTCAGTGACTGTGGGTATACTCATTTATTCCATTTGGAATTCTGATGTGTTACCGCTGAAGCTGATATATTCTGACATCGTTGAAGACACTTTTGTAATTTAAATTTAATAATTTAACATTATATTTGGACTCTCTATAATTTGCAAGTGTTGTGACAGTGCAACGTGATTTCTGTGACTTGACCAGAGCAATAGCAAACGCTGCTTCCCTATATCCTGTAGTACTCATGTTCACACTGCAATTAAAAAAAATGTTCCTTTTTGTGATGTGTTCCTAATTAATGATGTTTTACAATCTGCTACACTTTAATAGCTTTAAGTCTGTTTCGACAGTTCTAGCAAATCTTTACTTAACATGAATTTGATAATACTGTACCTCTTCTTGTCGCTTGTCAGGTGTTGAAGGCGGATTCGACGTGGAAGATGAAAACCTCTTTGACATTCAAGAAATCAACACTTTATTGCTGTTGCCGGACTTCTCTGAATTACCATTGCCGAATCCGCAGTTGCCTCTTCAGGTTTGCCCCTGCTTCCCATTTTTGAAGTATTCTGTGAGACAATCTGTGAATCATACACTTTGTTGTATGAATTTTAATTATTTGTATTCTAATATTTGATACCCCTTGTCCAATAAATGATCTCCCCTACTCTTGATTTTGTTGTCATATTGCATGTAGTGAAACCATATCAAACTGGTTCTCTTGCTCAGTACAGTATGCTTTAGGCATTGTGAAGTTTTTCATGGCATTGCCCAAGTTATCGACTGTTGCTATGCAGTCAACACAGTGCATCCATGTACAGTGATTGATGTATCATGTTCAGCCCACCAGTCTGGTCAGTGCTACTGTAGGGCCGTATGATGTATTGCCGTACACACCGTGGATCCAAATGATAGTCAGTTTCTTTTTTGTTTAAGATGTCAATGAAGTGTTGTGTGTTAATGGCTGCTATATGTACAATTAAAGTTTGGTAAAGATCATCAGAGAGGAACCCGCAGCTGATTGTGAAGCTGACAAGCAAATGGACATACAGTACATGTGAAATGGCAGTTTCACTCATTCGATCCCAAATAACTTTATTTTAGTTTTGCATTGGAAAAGCTTTAAAAACTCACAAGGGCTCGGGTGTAAACAAACAGCCAGTTTAGAGGTACTGGTTCTTCCTGAGAGAAAAGTCACAATTCTTCTTGTATTTTGTGAAGTGCTGAGGGAGAGTACCTGTAACAATTACAGAAAATGGAAAGATAGCCTTCAAATCAGAGGGCCTTTGTGAATTGATGTTCTCTGGCCCACAATGGTCCATACAGCATCTTCCTTGCTAATAGTGGGCCACCTTCATGAAAATTTCATGTCCCCATGGTGTTTGTTAGAGTAAAATATGGTGTTCCATACCTGAAGAGTCACATACACTTAAAGATTACATGATCAATGTGATCAGAAGATGATTAAGATTTGATATCATGCTTTCCAAGTCAAGTCATGAAGTCTGTTCACCGTCTGCAGTTAGTTGGTAGCCAAGAACTGACGATTGGTACTACACTTGCCTATGTATTTTGACAAATTTCTGTTTCAGTTTTCCAGGGAACACTATCTTACCGCTGCTACAGTATGAACATTTTCACTTTGCAGCTGCTGTCGGTTACATTTTTTTTGCAAATATAATGCCAAACACAGGATAGCCCCCTAAATGCTATAATGATTCTGTTGGTTTTGTTGCTAATAAGTCTGGTCATTATTGAATGTCAGGGTGGTATGACATGAAAACAATATTTTGGAGTAATGGCTGTATTAGACATTGAAAATCTTGAAAATAGCTACAAATTCCATCAAAGATCATGTCACAGTTCATGAATTAGTTAAAGTCACGTTTGTTTGACATCCGTGTGGCAGCCGTGTTTCTCCTGTGATATGTCTCTCCGAGACATTTTTCAATATGATGCTTGGGACATGCCCTGAAAGTTGCGCAAGTCATTCCTATTTTCAAAAAGG